>BRDA01086456.1:0-11053 GCA_036984385.1 Crenuchus spilurus
TACAAGCAACCAGAGACAGGTGGCATTGGAGAGAAGTGACTCGTCTGTGCAGCCTACCATCGCGAAGCGATGACGGCGTATGACATGACATGAGAACATGAACTATATTTAACATGGTTTATTTAAGTTTTCAATATCTTTTTAATATTCGCTACATAATGTAGCGTCGGGGAAGAGAATAAAGAAAAAGGATGAGACATTTACTTACTAAATGCTCTTTTACTGCTCTTTTAGTAAAAAGGAAAGTGCAGTAGCAAACGCTCACTGCTTTACGACCAGACTAACTAAATGGATTAAGACACACATTAACGGTAACTAACTAAAACACTAAAAATAACTCATAGAGACTAGACTACAACTACCAATCATTACACATACAAAAATCCCCTCTTAAAGACCCCAAATAATTACAAAATAGACCCCATAAACACACAAGAGAACTTTATGCAAAAACCGTATGACACGCAGCCATTTGATTGTCCGACACCCCCAAGAGCCGCCGCAATACTTTTCTACCATCAATCAAAAAAAAAAAAAAAAAAAAAACACCTCCCCCCGGACCGAAAAATTTTGGTGAAAAAGGATGATCACCAATTTTTTTTTTTTTACTTGGCCTTATCAGTGTTGCCAAGTCCGCTTATTATAGGCGACATTGGGCTTGTTTTTTTCTAAAGTCGCTTGCAAATCTCGTGAGTGGCGGGTTGCGGATTTTTTAGCTTGTTTTTGAACGTGAAGTTACTTATTTGGTCTTGACTTTCTTTCTGAGTAAAACTCTTTGATTATCTCCCAGCTCCCCATAATAAAGGAAAACATGAGTAGCACAAAAAATCTGCACACTGAGGCTAACAAACATGGGTTTCAGTGCCACAAAATACAATGACACAAAACAAAGAAATGAGCAAAAAATAGCCACCTACGTAGATTGCCAATTTTTATATTAAAAATGTTTAGCATAATTTTGGTGTTGTTTATGTATGATGTCATAATAGATATTTACCTTTATACTGTTTAAAAGTGGCCTCTGTTTTACAGAATGTGGTGGGTTGCCAGTTGGGCTTACTTTGGACTTGTTTTCATAGAGCTGGTTACTTGTTTCTATAGCAAGATCTGGCAACACTGCTGGTTACTCTTCTGTTTAAATTTGTGATGATGTTCGGAGGAAAAGCATTGTGTGATAATTTTATGCTACATGCTTTTAACAGTTTATAAATATTTAATAACATGTAATAATGTATTATATGATTAATGATAAATATAAATTGTAGTCATTTAAGTTATTATTAGTATATTATAATCATATAATTTGTAAGTAATATATTAATATTTATTAATAATATAAATTTAATTTATGCTCCAGCACCCACGCAAACCCCCCGAATCAATCCAGTCATGTCCCCCTGAAAATTCTTTACATGAATATGTATGTTTAAATGTGTTTTTGGCTATTTTTCAAAAATACATTTGTTTGGTTTGTATTCTATAAAAGTGGGTCCCGACTTAATGACCATGAGAAAATGTGGGTCCCGGACTGAGACCAGTTGAGAACCCCTGTTCTAGAGCAGTATGAATGGGAATAACATTCTTGAAAAGTGTGAATGGAGACCTATCTAGAGTCTCCCAACAATCTGACACAGAAATGAAACATTGACCAAATGACTGGACTGGCATTTGTTGGAGAAATGTGGCTCATTGTGTTGAAATTATGGTTCTATTCTTGTTACCACACGTTTAATCAGAAAGGTAATTAGGTCATATCATTCCACAATGATTACTGATAAACCTAATACTTGCATCGATTAAAGCATGGATGTAAATTGGTCAGTGGACAGTGGGGACACGTCACCTGCACTTTTCAAAAGGCAGTTCTGGTCCCTGCAGTTTTTACCATCCAAAAACAGTGTTACGCTATATTAAATGAAGACAAGCACTAGGACCAAGCGGAAAACGGCCACTCAAGCTGAAGCTTCACATGTTTGATTCACGTGTGACCAGGGCCAGCACTCCAACCATGCGGATCACAAAGTGCGGGTGGGGCCCCAAACGTTGATGGGGGCACTACTTAAGTCTCCACTGTGCACGGCAGAGACTTAAGTGGTGGAGGGAAGCAGAATGGGGGCACACAAAGCATTTGTGCTTAGGGCACCCACATGCCTAGCACTGGTGTGTGACCTCTTGACTTATGTTAGTCACAGGCACCATTTTTTAAGTGGGCAATATATCATCTCCAGTTAACACTGATCAATACATTTAAATACATTCCCTATTTTTATAATACTGCTATTTTATAAGCAGATTTTATGCCAAAAAGGGACAGATAAGAGGAGAAAAGGACACAATATAGGTTGAGCTAATCTGTAATTTTTCAGTGACCACCAGGAGATGCTCCAGTCCACAGAGCTCCTCTGGCCACTCCAGCTCCACCAGGCACTAAAGCCCTAAAGAAGAACATGAGCAGGTTTCACACATGAACAAAAACATGTTTTTCATCATGGTGCTTTGAGCGTTGATGTCTTTATTCAGAAACATGAAAGCACATCCAGGCAAATTCACTCTTTCAAGCTACGGCTTTGATTTAAATATGATTATAATAATCAGTATCAGTAAAGCTTCAGTACCCACAGGAGGAGAAATCAAAAAGATCTTAACATCTCAGTAGCTTCTCACAGACACCAATTAGATAAGATAGAAACACAAAGGACAGTTTAGCCTCCTACGGCTCAGATATCTTTGAGAAAGAAATCAGTAATCTCACATCTCCTCAAGTTGTACAAGATTTCAATAAAGTCTCACATTGTTTACTAAAGACGGAAATCTCAACATGACATCATGTGCTCCCAGTTTTCATGCTATGGATCATTTTATGTGGGCCAGAAGTATCTTGTGTCTCATGTTTGTCTCGTATGGAATTTTAGGAGAATCTATATTAAGACAGTAAAGAGCAATAAAATGAATAACTCAGTTGCTGCAGAGAGTAATACCATTTTGGTAACCTCAGTGTGAGATCCAGAATCAGTTGAGATACAGAAAAAACTCAGATGAGCACATCTCCAAACAGAAAGCTGCCAAACACATGCCACGCTACTTGACTTTATGCTGATGAGCTCTTCTCTTTAGCCTTGCAGTGAAGGGGCAGAACTAGTGATTTTATTCATCTCTGTTCCAAACTGTAAGTCTTCTGGGTTAGTCATCAACATGTATATGTGTGTGTGTGTGTGAGAGAGAGAGAGAGAAAGAGTCCTATATTTCTTCCTGATGGAGACTGAAAGTCCTCATAATGATAGGAATGCACAGTGGCGGTCCTAGCCTGTTTGGCGCCCTGGCAGACTTTTGGTTAAGTTTAGGTTTAGGGTTATTTTTACTCAGTATTACACAAGTGAATGGAATGTTCTCACTAGTGTAGTATTACCAAAGTGTGTTTGTGTGTAAGGTTTATGCCACTTTGTGGAGACCAAAACCTGTTAAACACACAGGTTGTGTGGACCTTTCTTCCTTGCAGGACTACAAAGCTGGTCCCTTCAACATAAATCATGAATTTTTAAGACGAAGAGGATAAACTTAGAGTTTTAAAGTTTGAGTACATCCAGGTAATGTACCCACAAGTCACAGAAACAAATGTGTGTTTGTTGAAACAAACATAGACAAAAATGTGAATCTGAGAGAACACTGTACAGTCCTGGCCAAAATTTCTGAGACAGATAAATGTTGGTTTTCACAAAGCTTGGTACTTCAGTTTTCATGATGGCAATTTGCATGAACTCTAGATTATGAATAGTGATCAGATGGATAGCAATTAAATGCAAAGTCATTCCTTTCCAGGGAAATTAACCGCACTTCAGCCCTACCACAGTGATCTGGTTAGCTCATGAGAAAGTGTGAATGAGGACAAGGCAGATGCATTATGGAAGAGTGTAAAAGAGGACAACGTTCTAAAACAGTGCAACAGAATATGAATAGAGATGCTATTCTAGAATAGTGCAAACAAGCGTATGATATTATCTAGAATGGAAGAGAGCATTTTGGAACAGTGTAAATAAAGAGAACATTGTGAGGGGGAATATTTAAGAATGGTATCAATCTAGATAACATTCTAGAACAAGTTTTCTGCAATAAAAACTCTCTTCTCAAAAGAAGATACTAGTGGAGAGGTTAATAATTTAGGTCTTTGGCGTTGACCCCTGGTGCAGGCCAGGTCTGCAACATTCAATCTAGAGCAGACACTACCAGATAGATGGGTGGTAGAGTTGGAACCAGTCCCCTGGGCAACAGGACCAGGGCCAACCTGGTGGAAGTGGGGAGGAAGGATGATGAATGCGACGCATAAGCGCCTGCAGTGGTTAATTGCTTCCCTTTAAAGTTGAGTAGTAGCTCGTTATTGGCCAGGAAGTCGAATGAATGGTTGACGTAGTACGGGCTTAGGTATGCTTACACTCCCATTGAATGAGAAAGAATATTCTAGAACATTATGAATGGGTATCCCTTTCCAGAACAGTGTGAATGGCAGGTAATCTAGATGTGAAGAGCATTTTAGAGTATCTATTGTATGAAAGAAGAACCAAATATCTGGATTTTTAAAATGTCTGGAACTTTGGGTCAGTGTGTTCTGGACTTTAGAATGATAGAATATAACAGCAATAATAAATCATGGTTCTGCTGCTGTTATTACAATATCTCAGGCTTTTTATATATAAAAAATGCAATTTAATAAAAAAATACAGGTATAAAATGCCGACTAAACCACAGGCTTAAAACTGAATTGTTTACATTTCACTTAACTATCACAACTCAAAGGCTATAATAAAAGGGATCCATGTTGAATCATCACTGCAATTTATTCAGAGATTAAACTTTATGAATTCATGGGAACACAGCTTTAAATGTGCCATCCCTCAACACTAAATGATTTATGCTGACTGTGCTGCCCGTATCATGCCCAAACTCATAATCTGACCACGCTGATTAAACAAGAAATGAAAAAGTTCTAAATGAAAGTTCACAAGAAACATTTTTTTAAGTTTTAAATGTAGAGCAACTAAAAAAGCCCATATCATGGAAAAGAGAAAAGTATTCAATATTTTAGAATTAGATTTTAATATAACACACCAATAACATTACAATGACCTTGTATCACTACTCACTGTCTATTTGAGCTCCACTGACCATATAGATGCACTTTTGTAACAAGTGTGGGGGTTGAGGATGAAGCAGGAGGAGTCAGGATGCAGCAATGGAGTCCAAACAAACATGATTTTATTACAAAGAAATACAAAACTATACACTGTGGCAAAACAAACTACAAAACAATACTAAATGGAAGTACACACATTCACAAACATTAACAACACTCACTAACATAATGACATTCAATGACTAATGAAGACTCTTAGACATGAGGAAGCTTAAATACCAAATGTAATCAAAAGGGAAAGGAACAAGTAGGGCTGTGTGATTAGACAAGACAGGTGCTGAACATCAGCCAGACTGGATGACGTGACAAGGGCGGAGACACAGAGACATGTAATCAAACAGCACATGGTGACATGACAGGCGACAGAGAGACAGCACATTGGAGACGAAAACACAAGCATGACACGGCAGGGAAGGCCACGGTGTGAGGCGTGACAACTTTGTAGTTTTACAATTACAGACTGTAGTCCATCTGTATATTTTGTTAGCCTCCTTTCACACTGTTCTTCAATGGTCAGGTCCCCACAGAGGGGTGGATGGATCGTTCTCAACACTGCAGTGACACTGATGTGGTGGTGGTGTGTTAGTGTGTTTTGTGATGGCACAAGTGGATTAGACACAGTATACACACACATTTTAAACACCATTAACTAGCTTGTTGGTCCACCTTATAGATGTAAAGTCAGAGATGGTAGCTCATCTGCTGCGGCTCAGTTTGTGTTGGTCCTCCAGTCCTTCACTGCTTAATAATACCGGCTCTGTGGGGGTCCTGACCATTGAAGCATACAGAGAAACAAATGGACTACAATTTGTAATTGGGCAGCACGGTGGCTTAGTGGTTAGCACGTTCGCCTCTCAGCGCTGAGGTCTTGGGTTCGAGTCTGCATCTGAGTGGAGTTTCCGTGTTCTCCCCGTGTCCGCGTGGGTTTCCTCTGGGGACTCCGGTTTCCTCCCACAGTCCAAAAACATGGATATCAGGTGGATTGGATACTATAAAATTACCCTGGTGTGTATGAATGAATGAATGAATGTATGTACGTATGTGTGCCCAGATATGTTTGGCACTCTGTCCTGGGTGATCCCCCTAGTGCTTGATGCAGTTCTCCAGGTGGACGGTCGCTTCTAGTTGAGAGTACACTGTGCGTGACTGGCTGCCGCTTCTCACCGGTGTGTGTATATGAAGTGTGTTGATTGTAAAGCGTCCTTGGGTGTCTAGAAAGGCGCTATATAAGATAATGTGTATGTATGTAGAACAAAGTGCACCTGTATAGAGCTGAAATAAACAATGGGTGTAAATGCAAACAGGTGGTTTAATGTTACGGTTGATCAGTGTAATACACTGTTAATGTTTTAATACATTTGACATGTCAAACTCATTTACAGCTTATTTAACATGCATCATTTTAGCCACACCCACTCTCACAGAAGATATAAAGTGTGTTACTCTGACTGTATTTGGCTGAGGCAAAATGCAGGGCTGCAAATCAGAGCAGAGGTCATTTACATTAAGGGACAGTAACAAAAACAGCTTAATCTAATGAATAAAAGCAAAACATTAGGGCATCAAATATGTGGAATGGTCCTAGACCTTATTTAAAGCTTGGATTGGACAAAATGGGATTTCCACTCTGGTCCATGAAGTAGTGGTTAAGAGGGCAAGCTGATGAATAGATGTGGACGATGCTGTGGTCAGAGGTCAGAGTTCCTGAGAGCAGACGAGGGTTAGAGTACAATGCTTTGAACAGGTTAAGGTTCCATCACTCAGCATATGAACTGAGAGGTGTGAACGAGTATCAGCAGCTTTTCTCTACTGACCCAAAACAAAGAGTTGTTGCTCACACAGTTTTGAGTCGTAGCAGCAGAAGTCTCCAAACAGATCAATATAAATGAAATAAGCTGAATCTTTCATGGATCTGGCTTTATATAATGACTGGATATTGCACTAATTGACAATTTCATTTATCCAGCTGAAAAAAAAGGTTTTGGATTGAGGGGACTGAAGGGGAAACAAATCTCTTAATTGCATGACGGAATAATTCAAAGATATGTGGGGGAAAAGGGATGGATTTCAAATCACTGCATAGCAATATGATTACACTGAAAAGAGGGCTGCATGAATCAAGCAGTAATTTAATAGAGGCTAAGACACAAAAACATTACACTGAGGAGGCGATAGACAAATGCAAGCAAGATGACTTCAATAGATTACTCAGTCTAGCCAAAATATGACACGTCTTTCCTGTTTTCACATACATATGCAGGAAAAACAATTGTCTTAAGAGGAAATTTGCATCTAGCCAGGCTTGTAAAAAAACACAGATTACTGCATTTAGATGTTAATATTTGGATAATAGACTCAACATGGTTTTCTCAAACAATCAAAAGTACATTTAGGAATTTGAGAAAGATGTGCTTATACTAATATACATTACCAGTCACTAAGTACGTTCTGTACATTTTCATTATTTTAAAAAATGCACTGTAGATTAATACTAAAGTCATCCAAACTATGAAGAAATACATCTGTAATTATTTAGTAAACAAACAAGTAAACAAACCAGAATATGTTTATATTTTACATTCTTCACAGTGGGCACCTCTTGTTTAGATGCAGCTTTCTTGGCATTTTCGCAGTCAGCTTTATGAGGTAGTCACCTGGAATGGCTTTCAGTTAACAGCTGTGTCTTTTCAATGACTTGCATTTGACTTGCCCCTTAAAGTGTTTGAGACATCAGTTGTGTGTCTACTTTGAATAATCTAAAATCTAAAACATATTTTGGTTTGTTTAACATTTTTAAGTTTACTACATGATTCCTTATGTGTTCCTACATAGTCTGGATGACTTCAGTGTTTATTTATAATGTAGAGAAAAAATAAAAACATTGAAGGCCAATTATCTGACCAAAAAGCATGAGGAACTTACATTGTCTTCTATTACACATATTGTAATGCTATTATATATAAAAACACTATGAGGACATCTGGGATGCTGTGTCTAGTTCTATATTCTAGCTCTACAAACTGCTTTTTTTATTTTTTATATTTGTGAGAGAAGCTTAAATAAGCAGACAAGCCTTTTTTTTCCACTCATTCATGTGATCTGTCATTCATATGATAACTATATAAATATATTAATTAGGGGTGTGCCAAAAAATCAATTTGCATAAGAATCTCGATTCTCATTTACTACGATTCAGAATCAATATAAAATGTCCCAAAATCGATAAAAACAAAAACAAAACAAAAACAAGTCCACTGACTGTTGGCCTCCAGTTTGTAAATACACGGAATGTCCTGACGTCACCACACAACCGGTTCAGGAACGCACACGATAGCAGCAAAACAAAAAGGAAACCACAGAAATGGAGGAAAGTAAGATTTGAACCGGCCCTGTATTCATTGAAGGCAAAGATCTGGATACATTTTGTTTTTCACCAAATGCCCGGGAAGACCGAGCTTGACATGAGCTTTGCAGTGTGCAGGGTTTGCAAAATGAAAATGAAGCATTTTGGAAACACCACAAATGCGTGGGCTCACATTAGCAGGCATCACCCAGAGTAAAAGGACACAGAGAAGAGTCAGCCACCAGCAGCAGACCAACGCACACTGCAGTGCTTCACCAAACTCTCTGCTAACTTCGATCGGGCAAAAAAAAAAAGGTCTGTTGCAAATGTTTCATCACTTACTGCCTTACAGTGTGGTGGAGAACGACGGCTTCATCTGCATGTTTCAGACATGACATAACTACAGACATAACTACTGATAGTAGTTGCCAGTGACATTTTGTTTTTTGTCTTTTTTTCTTTTACAGGCACTTGTCATGTGTGATGGAGGATAGCAGCCATATGCTGTAGTCAACTTTTCTCTCACTTTATATGTGCATATGGTGTTGTTACTGTAGTTGGTTTCCTAATGTGTCTCCTGATAAGTGTTGACATGCTGAGCAATTAATTGTGCCTTGAGGATAAGTAAGGCTCATTTAATTCCATTAGACAAAAAGAGGAAGACAGTTAACTGTAGCAGTTAAGTGATTTGAGCACACAGCACACCTCCACTAAGTCTGCAGCTGTGGTCAACGAATGACCTCAGTTAGTCAGAGATATTATACCAGCAGACTGTAATCAGGGGCAGTACTGCAGCTCTGAGCTGGACAGGATGTGAAGTCCTCTTGCAGTGATAAAGCTGGGCTGTACTCCCCGTTCATAAATGTGATCTCATTAGAGAGAGAGAGAGAGAGAGAGAGAGAGAGTGTGTGTGTGTATGTGTGTGTGTGTGTGTGTGTGTGTGTGTGTGTGTGTGTGTGTGCGTGTGTGTGTATGGATTTGAGGTGTTTACAAAATCTCAGGATGTTTTTTGCTTCCTCTGGTCACTCGTCAGGACTTCATGGTAAAATCTTTTCCGTCCGGAGAGAAGAAGAGTAACTTCTAAAGTGAAGATTCAAGGAATGTGTGTGTGTCTGTGTGTGTATCTGTGTGTGTGTGTGTGTGTGTGTGTGTGTGGTCTGAGCTTTATCCTTTGGTGTGGACCAACTGTCATCATAACAATAAAATTCCTTTGCATGCAAGGAAACATGCCGTTTTTAACCATAAAATCACTTTTACTGGTGAAAACGACAAAGGCTGATTACTGAGGTTTAGGTTTAAGACTATGTTTTGGTTACTGAGGTTTAGGTTTAGGTGTAAGACTGTGTTTTGGTTACTGAGGTTTAGGTTTAGGTGTAAGACTGTGTTTTGGTTACTGAGGTTTAGCTTTAGGTGTAAGACTGTGTTTTGGTTATTGAGGTTTAGGCTTAGGTGTAAGACTATGTTTTGGTTACTGAGGTTTAGGTTTAGGTGTAAGACTGTGTTTTGGTTACTGAGGTTTAGGTTTAGGTGTAAGACTGTGTTTTGGTTATTGAGGTTTAGGCTTAGGTGTAAGACTGTCTTTTGGTTACTGAGGTTTAGGTTTAGGTTTAAGACTATGTTTTGGTTACTGAGGTTTAGCTTTAGGTGTAAGACTGTGTTTTGGTTACTGAGGTTTAGCTTAAGGTGTAAGACTGTGTTTTGGTTAGTGAGGTTTAGGTTTAGGTGTAAGACTTTCTTTTGGTTGGTTACTGAGGTTTAGGTGTAAGACTGTGTTTTGGTTACTGAGGTTAAGGTTTAGGTTTAGTTGTAAGATTGTCTTTTGGTTACTGAGGTTTAGGTTTAGGTCCAGGACTGTCTTTTGGCTAGTAAGGTAAAAACAAATCTTTGAAATAGTGCACTTTCTAACAATGTGGACGTTTGATGAAAAATGTCTCAACAGACATGGTCCAAAATGTCTTAAAATAAAATATTTGATGAATAAAGATAAGATGAAGTTAAGAACATCTCTAAACTTACATTTTGCCATGAGAGTGACAATATTCATCTCCATCAAAACTATATGCTACTTTGCATCTCAGCTTCAGTCAAAAGGGCTGATTGCTACAAGATCGTGAGCAGAGTAGACGTATTGTTGTGATTGTGGCTCAACATATTGAGAATTACGCTCAGCATGACCTTTATCACATTTGTAGAATGTTCACAGTTCTGAATTATCCTGTGAATGCATATAACCCAGTATAGAACACCTGACTGAATAACTTTGGGATAATCTTGGTTTACAGTGATGCTTTAAAGCTGATAGGCCTCCAACAGCACACACCTGCATTCACTCTGCTGAGCACAAATCAACACCAAACACTCACTCTCCTTGCACACTGCTCTGTGTGCTAGAGGCCAGTGAAGGTCCAGCTGCAGGGGAAGTCATAGTGGTCAGTTTATCGGCTCCTACGGTTAATCTCCAGCGTCACTCTCTACTCTCCCACACAGCTGGACAAGAGAAAAACACCCGCAGACAGGAAAGACAG
>BRDA01086459.1:0-13572 GCA_036984385.1 Crenuchus spilurus
AATATTGACATTTGCCATCTCCACATCATTGCATTCAGTTTTTATTCACAATTTGTATAGCGTCCCAACTTTTTTGGAATCTGGTTTGTACAATGAAATGCACTTTATGGTAAAATCAGAGCATAAACTACAAACACAAAAACTGCACAATAAGATGTTAATTTTGTTCACTTTGTAAACACCACAATCATCTGTGTGTTGGTGCAACAGCACTAATGATTTTTCAGCATCTGATCCAGTTTATTTCTTGTGGTGTCTGTGGAGCTGCTGGTTTGCATTCAACCAAGACAATGTTGCATTTCTAGTGACCTCTAGTGGATGATACCATACCTATCATACCTCTACCGATTGGTAGAGATGGCACAGTCAAATTCTAGAAAATATAGTGACTTAAATGTGCTCAGTCAAATGGTTGAACAGAATGTGAAAGTGCTAATTGAATAACATTATTAGTAGTTATTAGTAGAATTACATCAATATGGAGTTTTTAGACCTAATGTGAAAACAGTTAATTGGCAACTGATTGTCATACCAATAAAACAAACCATTTTAATGCAAATAATTCACACTGTGTTACATCCACTGGCACATTAGAGGAAGTGGCCAGCAGAGTGCCGATTGAGGTCTAGAAGAAGGAAATATCCCACTGTTCAAGATAAAAATAGGACAAAAAAATGACCAGCCATAATTACAATATGGGGCTAATAACAATAATGTAGGTTTTTTCATTTATCTGCAAATAATATGTACAGATGCTGATATTTTGTGCATCCCTAATTATAAATGTTGTTAGCCATATTATATAAATGTAATTAAAATATAATTATTGATATACAACTACATTATTAATTACATAATTGCTTTTGTTATGAATTACATTTGCTATATCAACAGCTTTGGGTCTGCATTTTCTTACCATTTTCCTTTTGTTTTCATGAACAAGAAAGGATAAAGAACATACTAAAAAGTAACGCATATTTATTCTTTTGGCTTGCATAAAAATACACTTCTTTGAGTGCAAAGTCCTTTTTATTCCATCTTACCAAAAGCATATTAGGTGCAGCCAAATGTCAGTCAATGCTCCACCAGCTTTTCATGCTACTGTTGCAAACTGAGAAGGGTGCTTAAAAGACCCTGAAGGGAAGCATGTCTGCAAAAAGCCAATTTGCTTACAGCAGGCTATTCCATGGCTAATTGGAAATCAGTAACAGTAGGCAAAAGAGTTTATATATGTATTAACGATTTTTGTAGCTGCCCAGCTTCCATTGCATTATTGTAGTCTTGATAACACAGGAGCTTCTTTGGTTATTGGCCACATAGCTAAAACAGGAACGATTTGCACTATGCCGACCAATGCAACAGCTATGATTTTTGGAGTTGAAAGCTTACTGATTTATTTCAAAAGAAGCATCTGTGACAATGAGGAGCCAGAGGTGCTGTATGTAAGCATGAGTGACCTTTATTAGGGCATGTCTAAAAATTCAGGCAGGGGTCAATGAACAGTCAGACATGGTAGCAGAAGGGTAATCCATGTTCACAATCCACAGAACAGGCAGTAACAATCAAAACAGCAGAATGTAAAAGGACCACAGGAAGTATTTTGCACTACGATACATGTAAAACAACTCTTTTGACTCTCTTCATAACAATTATGAGCATTATGCATATTATAGACAAAAAAGAAATACATGTTACAGCTGCTACATCATAATCTCATAACTTTTTTTCCCCACAAGGACAGCTGGTGATTTCAAATCACAAGATGCCCTTTACTGTCTATGAACATTCCATGAAGAATTAACCTATGTAAATGGGGCAACATGACTAAGATTAAAGTCTTATTATATTAAAATACTTTAAAAAGAACACTGCTTTAGTAAATTGACCATTTCAGAGATCTGTCTGATTATACAGAAAACTCAGTATACACAGGTGCATTAGCCAATGCTGTATATAGCATAATATATAGCAAAGAAAGCCTCGTCACAGCCCCGTCTCTTTCTTGTCATGTGCTCTGTGTTTTTGTTTTCCATGTGCCGTCTTGTGCTTTTGTTTATGTTCAAGTCATATCTGCACCAAAAGTGATTAAGTGATATTATTATAGTTATAGTCAATGGTCTTGGTAGGGATGGGTTTTAATGAAAGTTTTTTAATGTGAAAGTAAGTTATAGTTATAGCTATAAGCAGCATTCATTTTTAGCAGGTAGTGACATCATTATGTAGCATTTTTTCATTTCAATGTTTCAGTGGAAACTTGTCAAATGGGACGTTGACTCTGTTGACTCTGATTAAATTATGTTGCTGATTAGAGGGGTAAAGGATCTTACTTACTTAGACTTAGATCCTCCAATGCCTAAGTGGCATATCATGTGGCAAACAACCGCCACCAGGCTCGGTCTTGTGCCCGGGCTTCAGCTTCTTCCAATGGTAAATTTGATGACTTCAGGTCTTGATGGAATGACCTTCGCCAGGAGTTGCAGAGGCGCCCTCAAGATCTTTTGGTGCCTGGGGGTATCCAGCGCATCACCATCTTGGGGATCCATGAACCATCCATGCGAAGGACATGGCCGGCCAATCAGAGTCTTTGGTGTGTGACTATGTTGTGTAGTTTGACAGCATCGCTTCTTCGCAGGACCTCCTCGTTGGTGACGTGGTCGGTGTAATGAATCCTCAGGATCCGGCGGAGGCATTGCTACTGGAAGACGTCCAGCTTGTTGTTGATGCTGACTAACGTCTTCCAGGTCTCGCTGGCATATATGGTAATTGGGATCACGATCGAATTTAGCAGGCAGAGTTTGGTCTTGGTGGAGATGGTCGGGGAGGACCAGATCTTATTCATCCTCCGAAATACTGTGGCCGCCTTATCGATGCGGCATCTGATGTTCACCTCCACATTGCTGTTCTGGGAAATCACGCTACCAAGGTAGGTGAATTTCTCCCCTTCCTCCAACTGCTCTGTCCTAATGAAAATCCCTCGTTGTGGGCCCGTGGAGCTGACCAACATGGTCTTCGATTTCTCAGCGCTGATCCTCAGGCCAATTTTACCGGCTTCTCCTGCCAGGTCAGTCATTCCTTGCTGCAGCTTCAATTCGTCCTCCTCGAGCAGGGCGATATCATCGGTGAAATCTAGATCACCAAGATGGTCATGGTCAGACCAGTGGATGCCAGCCCCAATGCGGGCACCAGAGGGAGTCACAGTGGATGCTGTCGAAGGCCTTCTTGAAGTCGATGAAGTTGATAGAGAATTGTTGTCAATATTCGACGCACTGTTCGATGATCTTTCTTAAGGTGAAGATCTGTTCTGTGCACAATCGTCCACTTCGGAATCCGGATTGCTCCTTTCGCAGACACTGGTCGAGGGTGCTCTTCAATTGTCAAAGGAGAGGAGGGTGATGCCTGTCCAGTTGATGCACTCGGAGGTGCTGCCCTTCTTCGGTAGCTTGACTATGGCACCCTTCCGCCAGTCCTCTGGCACCATGATGCTTTGCCAGCACTTGTTGAAAAGGGTTGTCAGTTCTTCTGCCATAACTTGGCCACCGTGCTTCAGGAGTTCCGCTGGTATTTTGTCCAAGCTGGCCGCTTTGTTGTTCTTGAGGCTCTTGATCGCAATCTTCACTTCCTCAGTGGTGATTTTGCCAGTGTTTACCCCAAGCTCTTCCTGGGCATCCACCGCCTCAAAGTTGTAGGTCGTGGCGGGTTCTGGCTGGTTCAGGGTTGCTCAGAAGTGCTTGACCCATCTTTTATTTTGCTCTTCTTGGGCGATCAGGAGCTTCCCGTTCTTGTCTTTGACTGGAACGTTTGTATTTGATTTTGAACCAGTGAGCTCATTCATAATGCAGTATAGGGTCTTGGAGTCATTCCGTTCGGCTGCTTCTTGGGTTTCGGCGCTTTTTCGTTCAAACCATTCTTTCTTATCCTTCCAACAGCTCTTCTTCACTCATTGATCTAGCTCCATATATCTTTGGCTTTCGTCTTCTCTGGCTTGCTTGGTTCCAAAACCGAAACGAGCTGTGATGATTCAGTCATTGACGGGTTGCCAGCCGATGAGTGCCTTTGTAGCTTCTTTGCTCAAAATGAGTAATAATAATAGTAAGAATACAAGTTTATTTATAATGCACTTTACATTTTGGGAAATCTCAAAGTGCTACAGCATAACAATAAATTTAAAATAGATATTAGTAATATTCGTATCATTAATAAAACTACACATGAACAGTTTGCATGTCCTGGTAGGCCTTTTTGAATAAGAAAGTTTTAAGATTTTTTTAAAAGACTCCATGCTCTGTGGTGCCCTCAGGGAGTCTAAGAGCGCATTCCAGAGACATGGGGCAACAGCTTGAAAAGCCCGGTCTGGTCCGAGGCTGTTGAAGACAGTAAATGTTGGTAGAGTAAGGAGCTCTTTGAGATAGAGTGGGGCATTTCCGTGGAGACATTGGTGAGTGAGAACATAGTTTGTATTTGATTCTGTAATGAATGGGTAGCCAGTGTAGAGAGTATAGAATGGGTGTGATGTGGTCATATTTGCGCCTCCTCATCAGGATCCTGGCAGCACAGTTCTGAATCTGCTGAAGCTTCTGCAGGCTCCTGCCAGTGATCCCGGAGAGGAGGGCATTGCAGTAGTCCATCCTGGAGATGACAAAGGTATGGACCGGTTTTTCCGCATCCGGTTTGGAGAGAAAGGCGTGGAGTTTTGCTATGTTTTTCAGATGGAAGAAAGAAACTTTAGAAAGTTGTTGAATGTGAGTGTTGAATGATAAATGTGGGTCAAATTTGACACCTAGATTTGTGACACAGGAGGACAGAGGAATGCTGTGACCAGAGACAACGATGCCACTGATGAGAGATGACTTGGTCTGATGTGGAGTACCAATGAGGATGGCTTCTGTTTTGCTGCTGTTTTTAGCTGAAAGAAGCTCTCCAACATCCACGCCTTTATCTCATCCAGACATGCAGTGAGAGCTGGTAGTGTAGCTGAGGTGGAGCTGGGATCTGTTTTTAGGTAGAGCTGGGTGTCATCTGCATAGGAGTGAAATAATATTTTGTGTTTCCTGATAATGTGGCCCAGAGGGAGCAAGTAAACACTGAACAGAGCTGGTCCAAGAACTAACCCCTGAGGGACCCCACAAGTGACAGTGTGTGCAGATGACCTCATCTCCCTCAGGGCCATGTACTCAGTTCTGTCAGTAAGATATGACTTGAACCATTTGAGGATGGTCCCAGAAAGTCCAACCTTAGTGTGGAGTTGGTGCAGGAGGATGTTATGATCCACAGTATCAAAGGCAGCAGAGAGATCTAGAAGTATTAGGAGTGACGTAGAACCCTGATCAGCAGCCATCGACAAGTCATTAGTAACTCTGACCAGGGCTGTCTCTGTACTGTGCGCAGAATGGAAACCAGATTGAAAAACCTCATACAGGCTGTGTGTATGAAGGTGGTGATGAAGTTGATCTGCAACAATTTTTTCCAGAACCTTGGAAAGAAATGACAAGTTGGAAATGGGTCTGTAGTTTCCCAAGATTTCAGGATCTAGTGAGAGTTTTTTTCAAATATGGACGAATGAGAGCAGTTTTTAGAGCCAGGCTTGACCAGCTTGCAGTGATTTATTTATTATTGCAGTGATGAGTGGGCTAATAACTGAGTTGTTTGCTTTTAATAGTAATGTTGGAAGAAGATCCAGTGAACATGTGGAGGGCCTCATTTTCTGAATATATTCCTCCACCTCTCTCTGTGAGGTGTCAACTAAGTTAGATAGTGTGGTCACTGGCTCTAGGGTCTGTATCATTGATGGGGTGAGGAAGGTAATGAAAAGTTGGAACGGATAGATTCTACCTTGTTGGAAAAGAACATCATGAACCTGTTACACTGTTCTTCTGTGTGATCACTGAATGTGTGGGTTTGGGATTTCAGTAAGTGGCTTATTGTAGAAAAAAGTTGTCTTGAGTTCCCAGATTTTTGCTAATTATGCCAGAGTAGAATTTAGACCTAGCTGTGGCCAGCGCTTTAGAATAGGCCTTTTGATGTTGACGATAAGCTTGCTTGTGGACTACCAGGCCTGTGGAAAGAAATCATTGCTCAAGGGCACGTCCAGCTGTCTTCATCTTCCGCAACTCATCAGTGAACCAAGGGGCTGATCTGGAAAATGAAACTGTTCTTGATTTAAGTGGGGCATGGGACTCAAGGATGTTACGAAGGCCAGTATTATAATAGTCAACAGCGTCACTAAGTGAGGTAAAGTGTGTATTAGTTGACAGTTCTTTAATATCCTGATTGAGAGTGACAGAGGCAAAACTTTTCAGGTTTCTGAACCGAATATGACGTTTTGGTTTTGAGTGTAAGCATGCTAAAGACAATTCCATAGAGATGACCTTGTGATCGGAAATGCCCATATCATTTACATCAAGATTGCCCCTTGGTGTGTGTGGGCACATCAATATGTTGCTTTAGGTGTACACACTCAAGAAGCTCAAGAAACTCTGCAGTAAATGGACTTCTAGGTGACTCCACGTAGATGTTAAAGTTTCCAAGTATGTTTACATTGGATGTTGTCGCACAGAGTGTTGTCAGTAATTCCTGTATTTCTGTGATAAAGCCCGAGTTGGGTTTAGGAGGGCGGTAGATGAGTAATATTGTTGCAGGTGTTTTTGACACACACTTGAATAAAAGGCATTCAGATGTGGACAGCTTGGGCAGAGGACGTGAGGACAGCTGCAGGTCTGAATGGTTGTTTGTTTGTTCATCGATACGATGAGGACCATATAGTCATCCTGGGGTGGAGGTAATTTTGTTTTGTGGGTCCGCAGATGGCTAGTGAGACCAATCTGCGTCCGAAAAAGTATCTGGCAGTGTGGGCAAGGAATTGTAGAGGCAGATAAAGGGTTGTCAGCTCTGTTCCAGGACTCTGGTTTGTGCCAGGTTTCAGATATGCACATGAGATCTATTTCCCTGTCAAGAATATGGTCCTGTATTAGACTGGCTTTATTTGATAGAGACTGGGCATTGAATAAGGCTACTTTAATCCTGGAAGGGGGCTTATGCCTTGGGAGCTGCAGGAGCAGGTGAAAATCCACTTCGCGTTTTACCTTACGCCTGGTCTGCCTCCGCCTGTTATAGGTCCTGGTGATGGCAGTGTTCTGATGACATAACCAGTGACTCATTCAATGTGTGCCAAAACTACACGCCGGTTCAAGCACTGGGATAGGGCTGGTTTTATTGATAATATTTCTTTTTTGGATGTGAAGGCAAGTGAAACTTGACTGTTTGACATCAGTAGAGTCCACTTGACATGAAGGGGAGCAATCCTCCAGCAGCTGCAGTGTCGAGCAGCGAGACGTGACAACCGACGATGGTGTTTGAACTTGAGCAGCCGACCACCAAGTCTCCAGGCCAGTTCACATACATATACTCCCAGGATGAAGAGCCCCAGCCAGTCCAAAGTGTTAAATGACTGTGAAGTTGGTCGAGGGTGCCAGGTGGCTCTTACATAGTGAGCCAATATCAGCAGTAATTCAAGGAGAAGGTCTTTCTCCTTCTGACATGCAGATTTTCAGTAGTGTCAGTCTTCATGGCACGAGTACAAGATCGTCTTACCATCGCTGGGATTTGGCCACTCTCTGTCCACCTGACTTCACTAATCCCGAGGATATTGAGCCGATAGTCGTCAAATTCTTTCATAAGTTGCGCCAGCCATCCGCTTTGGTATAACGTGCGAACGTTCCATGTCCCAATCTTTGTAATGATTTTGGCAGAGAATAATGCTTCCATCGGGCGATGGACGCCGTTGCCGGTTTCTTCCGTCGCCGTCATCCTGTCCAAAGTAGAATTCCCGCCGTGTTGTCCAAAACTTCTGCTTTCGTTTGCCGTTTCTGTACCAGTAGAGTTTTTATGTGGATGGGTTGTTAACCCGACGCCCAACCCTCCTCCTTTCTCATCCGGGCTTGGGACCGGCCATGGCGGAGTAAAGGATCTTACATTAGCAAAATTCATTTTGTGTCATATTCATATCAGAACTAAGAGAAGCCTTTGACTTGTTCTTTTAACAGATCTCATCATCTCTTCTTGCTTGTGTCGTTTTTGATCTACTTTTGAATTCCTAGCATGCCCTCAGCCCCCTGCAGAGTGCAACCTCCAACTTCAAAGAGACGGCGTCGCTTCTCTTAATAAACCTCATAAACTCATTAGACAGGAAAAGAGGAGGGGAGAAACTTCTGAAAGTGCTTACAATGTATTTTTGGTTCAGCAAGACATCCAGTGATCCTCTCCACAATCCAAAAAACAACCAGGCAGAAGTTTTATGGACATAAAATTAATCTGCATAAATGAATAATATGCTACTGTACATCTAAGAAGAACAGTAATGTATGTATGAGTCCTCAAGTAACTTCACTGATTTACTTCTGCCAGCTATAATCATTGTGCTTCATATTATTATAAATATCTTTGAACATGGATAGATGTACAACAAGGCTAGAAACAGCAGTAATAGTCATAATGAAGACTAATCCACAGAAACCAGGTAAGCAAGTCTGTTTGAGATGATTCAAGATGATTGTGTGCACAGGCAAGTGTGCAATGATTTAGGCATGATGTTTGATTAGAAGGATGTTACAGTGGTGGTGTTTATATTTCCATCCATCCATCCAACCAACCATCCATCATCTTCCACTTAATCCTGATCAGGGTTGTGGTGAGTCTCGTACCCCTTCACCGGGTGCAGGGCAGGGCATTCCACTATCTTAGCTAAGCCCAGGACAGGGTGTATACATTTCCACCACTTGTTAATAACAGTGGCCTAGTAGCTTCAGTGTATTAAAGAAGCACACGTTGTACACCAGACATATCTACTTTCTGTTTGGTCTCATGTAGCAGCGTTTATAATCTGTGATACATCATCATGTGTGTTGACCTATCAGTTGCACTTTCATCATGTTGTAATCTGTTGTATGGGGCTAATTCATCACTCTGTTCAAATGGACATATTGGCAGAAACCTCTTGTCCTCCTTTTGCTTTGTGTTCAGCAAACACTGAAATAAATAGGTAGCTGTCTACAGATATTTTAATTTATATAGTTCATAACTCTGTGTGTGTGTGTTGGGGGAGGGGTGAGTGTGTGCCTGATAGTGAGGTTACGGTCCATGCATTTTCACATTACACTAAAAAAGAACAGCTGGCTCCATCGCACCATAAAGAAAGAGAGTTAACATGATTAAAAAGAACATACCACCTACTCCATGAGAGAGAGACAGATAGAGGAGAGATATAGATTAAAACAGGGAGAAAGATGCAGAAGAGGGGCAGGCAGAAAGAGACCACAGAGAGATAAAAGTATAAAAAACAAACAAGAGAAAGAAAAAAGAAAGAGGGGAAGAGATTTTCCAATTGAAGAGATGTGTAGAGCAAAAAAAGAGTGAACAGGAAGACCCCAAGAGGGCCATATAAAGAGCATCCACTTCTCAGGAAGTGGTTTGCTTTTTGCTCTTTATAACCTCCCTCCCCTCATCATTTTCTTCTCTCTCTCTCTCTCTCTCTCTCTCTCTCTTGCCATGTGTGACGGAGCTGAAAGCCAATATGGAGGCATCATAAAAATAGCTTCATTGCAGTGTTGCAGGAGGAGTCTATATGCACCACATACTGCATATACATGTATTACATGTGTGTTTCTGAGAGAGAGAGAGAGACTGTTCTCTCTCTGCAGCTCACTCATGTGATTTTACAGTGTGTGTGTGTGTGTGTGTGTATGGCTGTGTTCATGTATGTGTCAGTATCACCATTTTCTGCAGTATTTCAGGTCTCATCCACACACTCTCAGACATTTGTTAAATCAAAAAGAGAGACAAGAGCCAGAGAGATTAGCCAGAGTGGGACATCCAGCTCGTCAGCATCTGCAGACCAAGCCTTAGCTCCTGGGTCACTTCAGCACTGTATCCAGGATCGACGCTGTGTGCATTTAATGGCCCAGAAGGCTAGACTCGAGAATTGGTGCTGTTGAGCTCCCTGCTCAGATCATCCCCAGGAGTGCTGGTGACATGTACATTATTAAATTGTATGTCAGTCACTTTTAGAAGAGCATTGCAAACATGCATATTGGGCAAAATGTGAAATGGAAAGCACTGCAAAAAAAGAGTGACTAATGGATAATGCTAGAAGATGTGTGTTCTCAGTGTATGTGCACTTTGATGTCCTTGAAGTAAAGCGAAGAACATGCAAACATATAAATATATAAACAGTTTATTAATATTTATTAATAATTTATAATGATGTAATTTATGTTCTACCTTGCACCGCACCATACCCCCCCCCCCAAATGAGTTGTGCTTTTGAAAGGAAGAGTGGGCAAAGACTGCCACAAAGTCAAAATGTGCCATGCTGATAGGCTCCTACTGAAAAAGTGTGAATGATGTCATACATTCAAAGGGCTGTTCCACACAGTATTAGTTTATGGGTGTTTACTTATTTACCTCATTACTTATGCACCCTAACCGATTTCTGTTTATTTTATAGAGGAATTGTGCAGATTTTGGGTCACATTAAAGGTGGAAAGTTCTGAAATGATTCATTTTGGTCTGATATTTTAAATCAGTGTGTGCCGAAATGTTTGCATACGACTGTATCTGTAAAACACTTTGCAGACCACTTAGACACAAAATGCTGATGTTTCTGCCCATGTTTAAAAAAAGCATAAACCATATTTTACAAAGGAATAGTCGCTTTATAATACAAATAATATGCAATGGTTTTAGAATTAAAAACAGATCTGCATACAAAATAATGTCCTATTAGAACAGATTCCCTCTGTAGTATTTCTATATAATCCTGATAGTCCTGCAAAAATCCTGATGTATACTTTTCCAGCAGTTTCCCCTTTGAAACATACTCCCTCAAACATCACTGCTCATCAACACAGTAGGTAGGACAAACATCAAGATTTTCACTACTATACACAGTAGTATTATTTACATCAATTGTATTTACATACATACATACATACATACACATTACACTTATATTGCGCCTTTCTAGACACCCAAGGACGCTTTACAATCAACACACTTCATATACACACACTCCGGTGAGAAGAGGCAGCCAGTCGCGCACAGCGTACTCTCAACCGGAAGCGACCATCCACCTGGAGGACTGCATTGAGCACTAGGGGGATCACCCAGGACAGAGTGCCAACCATATCTGGGCAAACATACATACACACATACATACATTCATACACACACCAGGGTAATTTTTAGAGTATCTAATCCACCTGATCTCCATGTTTTTGGACTGTGCGAGGAAACCGGAGTTTCCGGAGGAAACCCACGCGGACACGGGGAGAACATGGAAACTCCGCTCAGATGCAGACTCAAACCTCAGCGCTGAGAGGCGAACGTGCTAACCACTAAGCCACCGTGCCACCCAAATTTACATTGACATTATCAGAATTAACTTTTTGTTAATGTGATTGCACGCAACAGAATTTAACCTCCACGTTTAACCCATCTGTGCAGTGACACACACACACACACACTAGGCTGTGAGAACATGTGCCTGATGCAGTGGGCAGCCCTTATCCACAGCGCCCGGGGAGCAGTTAGGGGTTAGGTGATTTGCTCAATGGCACTTCAGTCATGACCTGCCCGGGAATCAAACTGGCGACCTTCTGGTCACAAGACCAAATCTGTAACCACCAGACTACGGTTGCCATGGATACACACATCTTATCATTGATTATTTACTTTATTATTTACAGTCTGTGGTCTATAGGATTTGGACTTTCTGCAGTACTCACTTCACTGTCAAGCAAAAGTTTTCTTGTGATTGCATTAGTGTACTTTCCATCTCATGGGCACATTTGCACTTAGTGTTTATTGGTATCAGTTTCTGCCTTTTTTTAGAGGTGTTAAACATGTGTGTACTGTTGTCAGTTTTCCTCTAGTCGTAAAAGGTAATGTTTTTAGCCAAGACAGTCAAGAAAATCACAATGACAGAACTGTCAGATTGCTGTTAATGTTCTCACACCTCCTCCATTTTTATCTGATTAATACCTGTGACAACATCTTCAGCAGAGAACTGTTTATAAGATACAGAGACAATGCATCATGGGTATTGACAAAGCAGTGCAGAAATATAAATATTGAACAAGTCTTAAGATTGACAACTGGACACAGTTTAGGTCAAAATGCAATATGTTTCAAAATGTCAGAAATGTGTAACATTTGCAAATGTTGTTATTAGTGGTATACAGCTTTTGTGACTTGTTATTTTGACCGAATATAGTCAACACTGGACACACCATCATGTGCATAATGCAGGCTGGAAATGTGAAGCCCAGACAACATATGCACTAAACTGCAGAACATTAAGCCACTGTTAGCAGTCCATTTGTGACAACAATGCTACAATGAGAAACTTTATCCAAAACATCATCTAGTCACATTTGTGAACCTCATGGGTAACGTTGCAGCAGACAGTCTCTAGCAGGTTGAGCCAAACAGAGATTTGCATTAGCAATTTAGCTAATATACTAGTGACCCCACAGGGAGAGTAAGCTACATAAAACATGAGTGAATAGTCATTAGCGATGGTGAGAGAGCCTTTGTGTTTTTCTCTGTGCACTTTAACGATCTCTGGACAAAAGGCAGTAAGAATGTTGGCAGAATTGTCTATATGAGGCATTTCAGCTGATGTGGCTGTTTTTAAAGGTTTTAAAGTTTTTCTTATCAAACCAAAAGCCAGAAAAGGCTGATTATCAAAGCAAGCAGTCACAAGCCATTTCATTAATGAAGTATCTGACACACATCACTATTTTTGGAAGAGTACAATAGGTGACCATGTTCACTTATTATTAATATTTAACCCTCTGCAGTCTGAGGTTATTTTCGACACTGATGTAGTCTGACATGCCTTCACTTTTTTTCTTCAAATTACACACATCTAAAATAATTTTTCCCAAAGTGTTACACAGGCTTTTGTTCAGCACAAACTCAGCAACAACAGTCAAAACAGTAAGAGTGACATAAATCTATATTCTGATTAAATCTGCTCTAAACTTAGACTTTCCAAAAACCTGTTTTCAGATGTGCTGATACATTGTGGAAACACACAATGAAAAACTTGAAATACAGTGGTAACCCTACTTACAAGCATCCCCACTAACGAGTATTCCAGGTAACGAGTTGAGATCTCGGAATATTTTTGTTCCAGGTAACGAGTAAAATTCCAAGTAACGAGTAGCGTAAATTAGTTGAAGTATGCTAACCGCTAGGGGCGCGGCGGTCGTAGCATCCCCTAGATGCTAGTGTAGAAGAAGAGGTCAGTCATTACCTTTGACTGCTGTCCAGTGAAAGTGAAAGTGCTAGTGAAAGCGACACAAAGACAGCAAAAGGTAGTGAACAAGAAAGTTAGATACATTTTACTTTTACTTTTCATATGATAAGTGTAACCATGCCATACACGTACGCCCGTCCTCCTGTCCTCCTTAGCCGCCAGCCTACACGAGCACCGTCGTCGTCTCGTTTATGTTTTAAAAACCCATATAAACACATTATTTACATATTAAAGTATACTGTATATTGGCCGGCTGA
>BRDA01086460.1:3844-17226 GCA_036984385.1 Crenuchus spilurus
TGTGTGTGTGTGTGTGTGTGTGTGTGTGTGTGTGTGTGTGTGTGTGTGTGTGTGTGTGTGTGTGTGTGTGTGTGTGTGTGTGTGTGTTTACAACGTAACAAATAGGTAAACATGAGGCCAGACCGTATAGCGCAGTTGTCACATTGTCCACGGGGCCTTAAACTCTTTAATGTTTCATTCCTGCAGGATGTGATAAGGATTCTCCGGGCCTCGGGAAGGAAAGCGGCTCGGACAGCGGGAAGTTGAGTTCAAGCCCCAGTGCTCTCTCCTACGGACCCGACCAAATGCGGCGATATCGGACCGCCTTTACGAGAGAGCAGATCGCTCGACTAGAGAAAGAGTTTTACCGGGAAAACTACGTGTCTCGGCCGCGCAGGTGTGAACTGGCGGCTGCCTTAAATCTGCCAGAGACGACCATTAAGGTAAAACAGGAGACATCTAATTTAGATCTGATATGACATCCCATAAAATAACATACAAATATAAGAACGAAAATAATATCCACAGAAATTAAACATTTTATCACTATCACCGAAATGACCAGTAGATATTTTTAATTCCAATATCACCAACTATAGTTACACTTATGCTGTCGTTTATAATACAGAGCTTAACCTGACTGCAACTGTACCATTCAAACGTGTCAAAACAGCTGTTTGTAGCTATGGTAAAGAATCTGGTTCCCTAAGCCTTTGATGGGTGGTTCTATACCCTCTCAATGACAAATTCTTCAAAAAACACAAATTTGGTTCCTCTGTGACATCTCTCCAAATATGCTCTTTGGCACCTTTGTTTTAAAAAGAGATGTTTTCCAAAATTGAAGCACTGGAAGGTCGGATTAACTAGTTCAAATCTTTTAAAGGATTTTTTTCTGAATTCCAGGTTTGGTTCCAGAACCGGCGCATGAAGGATAAACGGCAGCGCCTGGCCATGACGTGGCCACACCCAGCTGACCCCGCCTTCTACACGTACATGCTGAGCCATGCAGCTGCCACAGCAGGCGGCTTGCCGTATCCGTTCCCGTCGCATCTACCCTTGCCCTACTACCCGCCTCTGGGCGGCGCGGCGTCAACTGGAAGCGCTCCTTTAATTGCGGGCCCCGCAGCACGCTCGCTGGATGGCCTGCGAGTGCTCTCCTCTCACCACCCTTACCCGCGACCCGAGCTGCTTTGCGCCTTCCGGCATCCATCGCTGTACGCGGCACACGCACTGGGACCCGGCGGTAGTCCATGCTCTTGCCTCGCGTGCCAGTCGAGCGGAGCTCCGCCTCCTCCTCCACCTCCACCGCCTCCGCTCAGGTCAGCGAATGCGGACTACTCTAGAGCGGAAGGCTTCCTCACATTCACACCAGCCGTACTCAGCAAACCCACTTCCGTTGCACTAGACCAGAGAGAAGAAGTGCAGCTGACCAGATAAAAAGCCGGCAGCCTGGCTGGCTTGGCTAATCCATGGACGACTCCAACAACCAACTAGCATGAAAACGGACCCGAATTCTCCGCCAGCAGCCTGCTATGCAAGAAAATATTAATCAAATTCCCAATTCATGAAGTCAGACTACAAGTAGTCTAAGGGGGGTGCAAACAGTAACAACAATAAAACAAACAGCAAGCACACCGTAGAAACGTATTAACGATTATACAATTTAGCTACACTATATGTCCAAAGGTTTGTAGGTATTGCAGCGTTTCTTCTTAAATTGAGGCTAACTTAGCACCGGGACACTGAGCAGGATTAAGGGGTAATGGATGGATGGATGGCCACCCTATATAGTAACACCCTCTATATTCGTTTTACATTAGATGTTAGAACATTGCAGTGAGATTGAGATTGCATTCAGCCACGAAAACGCTGGTGAGGTCAGTGAAGAATAATTAGATCTGGATCACAAACTCCACTCCTCATTTCAAGGAGTTCACAACTCATCCCAAATATACAGGATGGCGCTCAATCACTCTAAAGAATGCAGTTCCATTGCTCCAAAGCCCAAAATTGGGGGGCAAATCTCGAGATTATGCTTGGCATTGGGCTTGGTGAAGGTCTCATTGTTAGCAATGCTTTTCTAGTACATGTACAATATGTGCCCTTAAAGTAGCTGCGCTAGTTAGAAGGGTTGTATGGATATTTTGGACATATAGTGTATGCCTAATGCAAATTTATTCAATAGACGAGAGGGAAGGAATTATGCCAAAAACCGGAATGAATGAAGAATAAATTTTTATTACACTTTATACCCCCTATACACATGTCTAAATTGACCCACATACGTTTTCATGTAATCCTATAAAAAGACAGTTGTCTCTGTCTTTTAACAAGGGGATTTGTTAACTGGGTACGACTAGCTCATTAGGCCTTCACCGCTGTGGTCCCGGTACTGCGGGCCGGTATGTGGACGTGTGAGGGAAATTAAGGAGTGCTATATTCGGAAGAGAGTTTTTTTGAATTCTGAATTAATGCTAATGCTCGGCTTGGTCAGGAAGACTGGTAACGAGGCGTCCAGGGAGCGGATTAAAGAAACAGCGCGAGAGGCTTGAGGGGCACAAGACGCTCAAGAGATCCGAAGGAAAGTCACGTGATCCAGATTGGGAGCTGCTCGTCTTATTTTTCTCTCCTCTTCTAACGAGGAGAGACACGAGGAAAAAACGCTCACAGAGCATGGACAACGCAGGCAGAGGAAAGCTGCCTTATGTACAGAATGTAGTCTATTTTTTGTTTGCACCTTTCTTTTTCGTTGCTTTTTTATTTCCCCACTCACCTTCAGTCTTTCATCGGTTCATATCAGATTTTTTTGTTCTCATATGGAGGTAATAGGACTAGGCATATGGACAGGAAGAGTTGGGCTCTGGGAAATATCTTTGTGTAATGTTCTGAGTGCATTGAATTTAATAATAAAAGTATTTTAAACGAAAATTGAGAATGTATTACAATTCACATAAAAGATCAGAAACAGTGTAATGATACTATATATTCTACAGTATATTACAGTAAGTTATTTCATTATTACCATTAAAATAGTTATTTGATTCTTCATTATATACCTAATATTTATTTCACACGAAAGATACGTTTTATGCGGAGAATAATGACCCTTTAAATTAATTTCATAGCAATCCAACTTGACAGAAACATTTAACACTAATTAAGTTGCACATGTTATCTATTTACTTTGTTGAATAATGTAAAGCTAGGACATTTTATACTTTGATGAATTTAATGTCCATGTTCCTGTAAATTCATATTTTAATTGAACATTCTTTAAACATTTTCTAAACATTTGACTGTGTTTCTGTTGTTAATGTCTAGCATTCTGTAATCGCATGGAGAGATGTTTACAGTTGTATGACCTCAGAGTTAACAGAGCTGTATTATTCAGAGAGGGTGGAATGACCGCCGACGCGATAGAACAGTGAGAAATGGATTATTCCCGTGAGCGCTTTAATTTGCTGCATTTGGAATAATCCAGAAGGGCGCTGCGGATCGAAACTGCGACCGATTACCTTGCAGGGACGGCGCGAACCAAATCTTTAATGGAGAAAAGGAACACTCAGAGGGAGATTAAAAGGACATTAAAAGTGACTTTCCACCTTTTAGCCTGCAGAGAACAATGAAGAAAATAAGAGACACATAAACAACATAACAATCAGCTAAGAACGTAACACAACATAGACTGTAACTCAACAATCAGCTAAGAATGTAACTAAATAGACTGTAACTCAACAATCAACTAAGAATGTAACAAAATAGACTGTAACTCAACAATAAAAATAACAAAAATAGACTGTAACTTAATTAGCTTAGAAGGTAACACCCAACAAACCAGACTGCAAGATAACAATAAGAATGCAATCAAACAAACCAGACGAACAATCAGTTAAGAACGTACAACAAATTAGACTGTAACGTATCAATCAGCTAAAAATGTAACACAAAAAACAGTCTGTGACACAATAATCAGCCAAAAATGTTAAATAAAAACAGACTGTAACACAATAATTAGTTAAGAATGTAACACAAAAATGTGTTACATCAAAATGCAACGTTAATCAAATAAGATAACAGACAGCTAAGGCGATGACAACATTAAAATACACAAATCAGTCTATTAAGATCATTATTACAAGTATGTAATAATAAACAATGGCAATGTACACTATAAAATCTTTTGCTGTGTGCTGGGTCAATGTTTGAGTTCTTCAAATCTCACTGCTGTCCAGTAAATTGTTTGCACGTCTCCCCATTTTAATCATGTATGTATCAGGGCACCTGTGTGTGTTGGGGTGGGGGTATGGAAGCTTTGCCTCAGTTAATTGCAGCTCCTTTGGTCGTCAGCAAATGAAGTACTTGCCCGCACATGAACACGTGATTCGGCCGTGATTGATGCTCTTATTAAGCGCGTTGCTTGTAAGTGTGACCGAGCTTATTAAAATGCATATGTTTGGAATAATGCGCCATTTAAGCGGACGGACTCGAGGCGGAACGGGGAGGCAGATTTATGTTCTATTACGTTTAGCTGAATCACAGCAATAGTAGGCAGGGAAGCAAAATAGCCAGAGAGTAAAAATAAAAAATGACAATAAATAATAAAAATTAAGAAGGAGAATGATAAATACTGTGGGCTTGATTAAAAAACACACAACCTCTTCATTTGCTGCCTTAAAACATAGTCCTCAAAATCAAAGCATTAGCCTATAACAGGAAAACGTAAAGCAATGGTTTAAAATGTTATAATATGTCACGAGGAATGGATAACGACCAGCCAAGGATTTGGGGTCAGCCATTAATCCAGTAATGGATCACCATACATTTACATTCAGTAAACAACTGGCCAAAGACCACAGGCTGCCCATAATGTTTTAACAACACTAACAACAACGCCACACAAGAGCGGTGAAGCCTCTGACAACTGTTAGGCGCAATAAAAAGGGCCATCAGCTCTGGATTGGGCTTCACAGAGAAAATGAGCCTCTCTTTGGACCGCCAGTGAGGCGGGCGCTGGGGCGGTACAGTGCAGCTGTCCAGTAAGAGCCGTTTAAAAGCCTGTTTACGTCCTAATTTACGGCGGGCTGCGCGAGGCGTGAACGGACCGCTCGCTTCCTAATGATGATGAATGAGAAATTAATGCGCAGGCGCGCGGGACAATCTGAGCCTTCATCTGGTTAAATAGGCCTTCAATGGTGTTGAGAAAGCAGAGGTCATCTTAAATCAATCGGGCGGTGGGCGCAAAGTCATATTCCAATAGAGTCTATTAGCGTTATTTATGAGGCACCGTAGACAACAGCCCGTCCAAGCTGGAGAAACAAAGCACCGACAGTCACACCTTTAGGTAAAACCTCAAGAGTAATGCATTCAAGAAACGAGCAGGTTACAAATTGGTTTCAGAGGCGTAGACCTGCCTGACGCGTTTAGCTAAGGTTGTTATACATACCGTTTATTAGCTCCTATTGAAAGATCTTTATTCTGATATGCTTTTTCTCAGGGTACGAATTATAAAACGGTAATTGGGGGGGGGGGTGTCAAGTTTTTCTTCAGGGTGTAAATGGAAACCAGTACAGAGCAGGCGCGTGCTTCACTAAACTGATGTCTTACAGTCCTTACAGTGTCTTTCTTCTTTACTGCAATGTCTACAAATGATAAATCCATTCACTGAAAAAAGAAATGCTTTAAATGAACTTAATTTAATCATGGACAGTGGTTCCACACAAAACAATTGTGTTTGTTCAACATAAAAATTTCTTTTGAAGGCCACGCAAAAAACTTGTGTGATTAAAACACAACCCAATTTTGTCAATCCAACTCAAAGTAGTCATGTTTACCTAAGCCAATTCAAATACTTTACAGTAACTTATAAAAAAAAAAGATTCTCAGTCCATCGCTGGGTCACACACACACACACACTTTACAGAATCCAATTCACCTGACCTCCATGTTTTTGGACTGTGGGAGGATACTGGAGACCCCAGGTGAAACCCAGGCAGACACAGGGAGAACATGGAAACTCTGCTCAGATGGGGACTCGAACCTATGACCTCAGCACTGAGAGGCAAACGTGCTAACCACTAAGCCACCGTGCCCCCTGTTAGTCCAGTTTACTTTAGTTACATTGGGGCAGCACATTGGTGCTGCATCTGCTTCCAGCAGATAAGTGTTTCTTTCAATGAAATACAAGCAAGTTTGACAAGCAACTTGTTTCTTCTTTCATGTTTCTTCTCAGCTTCTGTCATGTTTCTATCAATTTTGACTTATTGCATTGTACTGAGTAATTATGTTTAGAATAGAAGTGGGAGGAAACTGGAGAACCCAATGGAAAACCACACGGACACAGGGAGAACACCCAAACTCCTCACAGAGACCAGCGGTGGCTTAGTGGTTAGCACGTTCACCTCTCAGCGTGGAGGTCTTGGGTTCGAGTACCCATCTAAGCAGTCTCCATGTTCTCCCCATGTCTGTGTGGGTTTCCTCCCACAGTCCAAAAACATGGAGGTCAGGTGAATTGGGTTCTCTAAATTGTGTGTGTGTGTGTGAGACCCAGCGATGGACTGAGAATCTTATTTTTATAAGTTACTGTAAAGTATTTGAATTGGCTTAGGTGAACATGACTACATTGAGTTGGATTGACAAAATTGGGTTGTTTTAATCACACAAGTTTTTTGCGTAGCCTTCAAAAGAGATTTTTATGTTGAACAAACACAATTGTTTTGTGTGGAACCACTGTCCATGATAAAATTAAGTTCATTTAAAGCATTTCTTTTTTGAGTGTACATCAGCTAATGTAGCACATACCACACAATAACTTTTAATGTCATAAATAATATATTATACAGCAAAATCCAGAGTTAATCCTGCAAAACATACACAATGCTATTGGCTGCTATCTTTCATCAGTTTTCTTGCCATTATTAAAATTAAATTCATAAGGATCTCTCCCACAGGAATCATGTGTTATTTAATTCAAAATAAATAGATAATAACAATGTAACTGAAACTCCCTGTAGATAAGGCTTTTGTCCCATCTCATCCACTTATTTTGACACTGGGACTACAATATTAAATGTTAAGGGGAGATGTAGGAATGCATTTATATAGTGTAAAGAGTATATACATATAGAATTACTAATTCCTCACTAGATCTTCTGTAGGGTATGAAACTTTTAGTTTCTTGTTCACATTTCCCTTCTGCCTTAAAACACATTTCTGTTCCACCATAACAGTTTCTCTACTTAAAACACAGTTCCCTTTTTAGACTAGTAGATGATAAAGTGTTTTAAGAGTTTTACACACTTCTGTTTAGGTTGTGCAGAAATCAGAAACAGTCCATATAAAACAGAACATGGATTCACATTTGAATGTTCTGTTTCCACCTTAAAAGCGCCAAAAAATGCTGCCATCACAGCAGCATTTAAGGTGGAATGGTAAATTAGTAGCATTTAAGGTGGGATAGCAATTTCATGTGAGTTATTTATGTAAGGAAAAGTGTGCTTAAAGTACATAATTAAGAAAGCTAAGTATATAGCAAGCTACTTACACTTAATGCTGTAGCTTGTGCAGCTTGTGCACCTTAAGGAAGATGCAAGCCATCTGACCAATAATGAGCCAGGCAGGCAAAGGAGAGGAATGGATATTAACATGGAATGGTATGATCAACTTTAGGGGGGCTTGAAATCGTATCACAACATTCTTCCAGGCATAGTCACTGCATTGTTTTGTATTTAACATATGTAGGAAGTATATTTAAATGTTTTGACCCCCCCCCCCAAAAAAAACTACTGTTTTTACCCCTTTAGGGGGGGTTGAAGTCTTATTTAGCTTTCTTAAGCAGTTCCATGCACTGCTCAATAGGCATCTCATGGATTGTCTACTGTTTTGGACATAGTTCCAAGCATAAAAACAGAATAACAGTCATAATGCAATACTTTGCTATAAAACAAGAAGATAGCATTCACTGGCATAAAGATTTACATTAGATACAGATTGATCTGGTTTTAGTATGAGATTTTATTGGAGAGAGAAGCTGAATTTACTGTAGGTGTGACTGTATTTGGTCACTGCCTGTCCAGCAGAGCTTTCCTATAAGCCCTACCCCCAGTCAATGTTGAAAATATGCATCTTGTAAAAAAGGCACTGCCTAACAAATATAATATCCATCAAAATATACCTGTTTGTCAGCCTCTCAGCATATCTGTCAAGTCCAAGCAATAAGATAAAAATATGACTGGCCAGAGATATTCATCAGTGTTAAAAAGTGAATGTCTATTTTTGCATAAAGAGAGGACATCACTCCTGGTGATCATCAGGGATGTTGTGCTAGTGGATATTGTGTACTAGTGCTTGTTGAGGTCTAAAGTTGAGGTCTACAGTCATGGCCAAAAGTGTTGGCACCCCTGACTTTTTTCCAGAAAATGAAGTATTTCTCCCAGAAAATTATTGCAATTACATATGTTGTGTTATACACATGTTTATTTCCTTTGTGTGTATTGGAACAACACAAAAAAACAGAGGAAAAAAAGAAAATTTGACAATTTCACACAAAACTCCAAAAATGGGCCGGACAAAATTATTGGCACCTTTTCAAAATTGAGGGTAAATATCTTTGTTTCAAGCATGTGATGCTCATTCAAATTCACCTGTGATAAGTAACAGGTGTGGGCAATTTAAAAATCACACCTGAAACCAGATAAAAAGGAGAGAAGTTGACACAATCTTTGCATTGTGTGTCTGTGTGTGCCACACTAAGCATGGAGAACAGAAAGAGGAGAAGAGAACTGTCTGAGGACTTGAGAACCAAAATTGTGGAAAAATATCAACGATCTCAAGGTTACAAGTCCATCTCCAGAGATCTTTATGTTCCTTTGTCCACGATGCCAACATAAGAAGTTTACAACCCATGGCACTGTAGCTAATCGCCCTGGACGTGGATGGAGAAGAAAAATTGATAAAAGATTGCAACGCAGGATAGTCTGGATGGTAGATAAGCAGCCCCAATCAAGTTCCAAAGAAATTCAAGCTGTCCTGCAAGCGCAGGGTACATCAGTGTAAGCTTGAACTATCCGTCGACATTTGAATGAAATGAAACACTATGGCAGGAGACCCAGGAGGACCCCACTGCTGACACAGAGACATAAAAAAGCTCGACTGCAGACAGATGAGACCAAAATAGAGCTTTTTGGTAAAGCACATCATTCTACTGTTTACCAAAACGGAATGAGGCCTACAAAGAAAAAAACACAGTACCTACAGTCAAATATGGTGGAGGTTCAAATATGTTTTGGGGTTGTTTTGCTGTCTCTGGAACTGGGTGCCTTGACTGTGTGCAAGGCATCATGAAATCTGAAGATTACCAAAGGATTTTGGGTCGCAATGTAGGGTCCAGTGTCAGAAAGCTAGGTTTGCGTCCTAGGTCATGGGTCTTCCAGCAGGACAATGACCCCAAACATACTTCAAAAAGCACCCAGAAATGGATGGAAACAAAGCGCTGGAAAATTCTAAAGTGGCCAGCAATGAGTCCGGATCGAAATCCCATTGAACATCTGTGGAGAGATTTTAAAATTGCTGTTGGGAGAAGGCACCCTTCAAATATGAGAGACTTGAAGCAGTTTGCAAAAGAAGAGTGGTCCAAAATTCCAGTTGAGAGGTGTAAGAAGCTTGTTGATGGTTATAGGAAGTGAATGATTTCAGTTGTTTTTTCCAAAGGGTGTGCAACCAAATATTAAGTTGAAGGTGCCAATAATTTTGTCCGGCCCATTTTTGGAGTTTTGTGTGAAATTATGTCAAATTTGACTTTTTTCCATTTTTTGTGTTGTTCCAATACACACAAAGGAAATAAACATGTGTATAACAAAACATATGTAATTGCAATAATTTTCTGGGAGAAATACTTCATTTTCTGGAAAAAAGTCAGGGGTGCCAACACCTTTGGCCATGACTGTATATATAAGCTGCATAGACAAAAATAATCTTTAAGGTGGTAGTAGGTTCAGGCTCATGCAGATGGTGTTTCACAAGGATGATATAAATACCTGCAGTGTGTGCAACGTGTTTCATAAACTGAAAAGAGGTGGTACAGTGAATGTTTTGATCAGTGTGTGGAAAATACGATAAAGAGCATATGTTAATAATTGGCAAAAATAAGAATTGAATTTGGGTGTGACAAAGACCATATTGTGAAGAAAGCAGCTGATTTTGCAAGTGTATTTAAGTCACAGTCATACAGGATCTACCAGAAGTGGCATACATCCTAATCTATAGGAAATTCTTTTCAGAAATGTGGCCTTTTAAATAGTGTTTAATCAACAAGGTTGACATGTCCAAACTCCAGCAGTTCTCTGTGCTGTGCACATAGCACAATAATATACCAACATATTAGTGTAACTTTAGTGCAGAGAATTAGCTACAACCTAAATAATACCTGCTCTGTAGTGGTCCTGTCCTGAAGAACAGGCTGAAATGAGGCTAACAAAGTATGCACAGAAACAGATGGAGTACAACCTGTATTTGTAGTACTAGTCACCTATATGATAAGAAAAGCTAAAAAAAATAGTGAGTGTAGATGCAATGTTTTATTGTTATGGCTGATAAGTGTATATCTTCAATAAAGAGCATATTGGTAGATAAATATTTAAAACCTTATTGTTATTTTATTGTGCAGCTAAGTATTCCTGCACTGCTTCTTCATTGGCTACATGCACCTCCTTAATTGTACACCACCATACACAAAATGCTGTAAGACTGTTGTCACTACACAGAGCTACTAATAGTCTCTGTCCAGTTATAATCACTTTAGAGAATGTGCCCACAGATTCTAAGCAGGTGAATCTATAATGACTTTCCAGGACAGTGGTGAAGTCTGCCCTGTCCAACATTTTATTGCATGCACTGTAGCTTTAGTAGTCAGAAGAGTGGTCAGTCAATGCTCCAGTGTTCTTCATTTTACTGCCGTAAGAATGGGACCAATGGTTATCCTGGTAGCTGCATTACCAATGAGCATGCCACTACATAAATGAACTGTTTATATGCTATCCCAAATATATGTTTTCAAATACAATAGTTTAATCTCAGTAGAAGTCAAACTAACAAAAACTAAATCACAGTATTTAAAAAAAAAAAAAAACTTTGGACCAATTTTATAGAAGAACCTATTTTTCCACCAATTAAAAAAAAATCCCTGAAGAGTCTTTCACACAATTCTACTGAAACCACTTAACTAAAAGGTTTATTAGACAATCAAAAGTGATTCTTCAATATAATTTCAAAGAAACCCTTCTGTAAATAGATAATAATTTAAAAATTCTTTACAAAAAAACTCACTAGAACCATAATCATAGGAGATTAATCATATACAAGCCTTAATTAAAAAATGTAAAAAATCTATCATTTAATGCAATATAACATAAGAAATGAATAAGCTATAAATTTACTTAATCTCCAGCTTTTCTTTTTCTGCACTTGAGTGATAAAATAATCTGCTTTATTTCTATCATGTACTTTTATTGTCCAGTCACTCAAGCTTTAACAAAATTTCAACTGCATCAGGGAATTAAAACATTACAAATCATGATAATAGAATATTCTTATTTATACAATGTTAACTAATTCTAACAGTACTATTAGCATTTAAGGGAAAAAAGGACATATTTGGATATTAAACTTGATATTTCAGATAATCAATTGTCATGGCTTTCAGAGATCATCATTTTACGTAAGTATAATTCTGACTGTGATGGTCTGAGCTAATGTTGTTGATACTCTTTTAGTTCCCAAAAGTCTTTATTTACTCCAATGGCTCAGCTGAAGCTTGAGCCCATTTGATGTATGCCCAAATCATGCACTGTTTAAAATAATTTAATAAGCACTTTGTTTTATGGGAGTGGGTTATTGTTTTATGATAGCTTAGGCAGCCAATGGCATTACAGTGCAGTCCAGCTCTCTCCACACCTCGTTTTATTTTACAGCATTGCGCTTTACTGCATGGTGGCCATGCCACCGAACAGCACGGCAATCAAGCCAGGTCCAACATTTTCCCATCTTTTCCCAGACTATCACCAGATACAGAACACAGAATCTAAACACCAAAAATTGTAAAGGCATACTTTTTTATATTGAAATAAAGACTAATAAACATGTTTGAATTTCTTCCAAGCATTTGCATAATAATGATTTACAGAATTTCCATAAATGAGCTAAATATATAAACTGCTATGTATTAAAATTACAGACCCCAAAGTAGAAACACAACAACAAAAAAAAAACGCAACAAAGTGAGTCTCACTTTGATGATTGACACATAGGTTATAAAACTATTGAAGTTGTATGAGTAATAAAGAGGCATAAAATGAGCCAGAGCACCACTGACAAGAGCCACAGTAGCCATCTTCCTAAAATGACATTACAGACACAGCACTACATTGCATTACTTTCACAGACTAGCAACAAACACAAAATACAGAATATAAGCAACTACCGGTATATAGGGCCTATTTATATAGTGAAATATTGTCAGGTATTGATGCCATGACTCAAACATTTTTTAAGTAAGTAAATGTGAGTTTTTATATATTAATGTTACAGAAATTACAATTTCAGACATGTCTATCAACAGGCTATAGTGTTCTTCAACAGTTTCAAATGAATGTTTTTGTTTAAAGAAGACTATTGCACTCCTAGGCAAGAGAGCAAACAATTGAGAGAGTTGCAGAGACAGAGAAAGATATTGGGAGAGAAAGATGGGAGACCAAGCATGGTGGTAGTAGTGGTGGTGGCGTTGAGTTGTGTCTAATATACTTCAGCCTACACAAACACACACACACACACACACACACACACACAGACACACACACACACACACACACACACACCCACACACACACACACACACACACACACACACACACAGAGCAGTGTGAATCAGTGAAGTATGACAGACTGTCTGTGCTTTCTTCTCAATTACACAGCATGGTAAATTATGTCCATAGCTTTACAAAGTTCACAGATAATAAAGGTTACAAGAAACACTGCATATGTTTGAGAATTCAAAACATTCAAAGGAACATTTGAAATGGTTAAAAAGTGTATACCAACATGAGTTCTAAAGTCAAATAAAAAAAATTTAAATTAAAAAAGTTACACTTATCATGTGAAAAGTAAAAGTAAAATGTATCTAACTTTCTTGTTCACTACCTTTTGCTACCTTATCGTTGCTTTCACTAGCACTTTCACTGGACAGCGGTCAAAAGTATTGACTGACCTCTTTTTCTATGGTAGCATCTATGGGATGCTATGACCACAGCGCCCCTAGCGGTTGGCATACATGAACAAATTTATGCTACTCGTTACTTGGAATTTTATTAGTTACCTGGAACAAAAATATTCTGAGATCTCGACTCGTTACCTGG
>BRDA01086469.1:0-10271 GCA_036984385.1 Crenuchus spilurus
TAGCATTAGCCTTGGCTAATTGCATTAGCATTATCTGAAAATGATTGAGGGAGTTGGTATGTACTGGTAAAACCACAGCAGGGACAGAACAGGACAAAGCTGTAAACCAATCACCACTTGGTGATGAGTTGGATCAGATGGCAGAGGAGGATGCCAGACTGACCTGGCAGGCCCAAACGTGTAGTGAGGATTTGCTAGGAACATTTGGCAGAGGAATCTGTCAGACAGATTTTCAACTCCCACATCCAGCAGAGCTTCGAACACATTTTGTGGGATGCAGGGGAGATAGAGTCTGAATGGGCTGTGTTTTGGGCTTCCATTGTCGAGGCAGCTGATTGGAGCTCTGGCCACAAGTAGTTGGTGCTCGTCAGGGTGGCAACCCCCAACCTGATGGAGGACACAGCTTTGGCTGTTGCTGAGGCAAAAACAGATGTGGGAGGAGTGTGGCGAGGCCATGGAAAACGACTATTGGAAGAGCTCCTTGAAGATTCTGGTAAATGGTTAAGCGGCTCAGGAAGGGAAAACAATTTCCCACCAACACTGTCTACAGTGCTGGTGGAGAGTTGTTGACCTCGACTGGGGACATAATTGGCCATTGGAAGGACTACTTTGAGGACCTTCTCAATCCCACTTGCACATCTTTAAGAGAAGAAGCAGAGTCTTGGGACCTTGGGGGTGGCTCACTCATCACTCAGGCCAAATTGGCCAAAGTCAAAATCCTCTTCGGTGTCAAGGCCCCAGGGGTGGATCAGATCCGCCCTTGGTTTTTCAAAGCTCTGGATGTTACAGGACTGTCTTGGTTGATATGTCTTTACAACATTGCATGGACATCAGGGGCAGTGCCCCTGGATTGGCAGATGGGTGTGGTGATCCCTATTTTCAAGAAAGGGGAATGGAGGGTGTGTTCGAACTATAGGGGATCACACTTCTCAGCCTATCTCAGCGGTTAAGTCTATTTGGGGTACTGGAGAAGAAAGTCCAACTGATAGCTGAATTTCAGATTCAGGAGGAAAAATGTGGGTTCCATCCTGGTTGTGGAACACTGGACCAGCTCTTTACCATTGATAGGATCCTAGAGGGTTCATGGGAGTTTGATCAACCAATCTACATGTGTTTTATGGATTTGGAGAAGGTATTTGATTGTGTCCCCTGGGGTATCCTGTGGGGGATATTCAATTAGTATGGGGTACTGTGCTCTTTGATAAGGGCTATCCAAGTTATACAAGTGAAGCAGGAGCTTGGTCCGCATTGTCGGACTGGTTTCCATTTGAGGTTGGACTCTGCCAAGGTTGGTCTTTGCTATACTGAGAAATTCTATCCCTAAAAATTATGAACAGAATCAGTGACAAAGTGGTGGAAGGTGTCCAGTTTGGTGACCTCAGGATTCCATATCTGCTTTTTGCAGATTATTGGGGTCCTTCTGGCTTAATCAAACCAGGACCTCCAGCTTTCACTGGACCAGTTTGCAGCTGAGTTTGAAGGGGCTGGGATGAGAATCAGTACCTCCAAATCCGAGACCATGGTACTCAGCCGGGAAAAGGTGGATTGCTCTCTCCAGATTGGGAGGATGTCCTTGCTTCAAGTGGAGGAGTACAAGTATCTCATGGTCTTGTGCACAAGTGAGGGTAAGAGGGAGATTGACAGGCAGATCAGTTCAGCATCCACAGTGGGCTCTGTGCCGGTGTGTCTTGGTGAAGAGAGAGCTGAGCCAGAAGGCAAAGCTCTGTTTACTGGTCTACATTCCGACCCTTACCTGGTCATGAGCTTTGAGTAGTGACAGAAAGAATGAAATCGTGAATACAAGTGACTGAAATGAGCTTTCTTTGTAAGGTGTCTGGGCTCTCCATTAGAGATAGGGTGAAGAGTTCAGACATCTGGGAAGGTCTCAAAGTAGAGCTGCTACTCCTCCATGTCAAGAGGAGCCAGTTGAGGTGGTTCGGGCACCTGGTACAAATGCCTTTATTATATTTCTCAGCTGGAAGAGGAGAGGCTGGGAAGAAGAATGCCTGGTCTTTGCTTAGTTTGTTACCCAAGCAACCTGGATAAGATGATGGATGGATGGATAGATGGAGTGGTCTAGTTTAAAGAAATATTTTGGTCTCATCAAACCATCCACAAAACATTTTCAAGAAGCCTTTTGCAAAGTGTAAACAGGAAACAGACAGTCAGCAACGCCGGTATCACTTTATAATAACTTTCATTAATAGCTCAATAACTAATGATTAATAACTGAACAAATCATTAGTTCATAAGAATTTCATTAATAAATGATTTACAAACATTTGCAAAAATGAATACAATCATTAGAAACTACATGAACTGTCATTTATACATTTGTTCATGTTCAAATTCTCATGAACTAATGATTGGTTCACAGTTATTAATCATTAGTTAATGGCTTATTAATGAAAGTTATTATAAAGTGTTACCACAAAGCCAAAGTGTCTACTCACAGTCAGGAAAGCCAGAGCTGTTTGGCAAAGTAATTGTATTTTTCTCTCTATTTATACACTCGCTAACAGGCTAAGCTAAAGCTAACACTCAGCGCCCTTTTTCTACTTCTCTCTCTCTCTCTTTCTCTCTCTCTCTCACACACACACACACACACACACACACACACACACACACACTTCCACAGTGAAGCCAAGGCAGAATATCAAATGCCTCCATACAAATTAGAATAAATAACATATTTGGTGTTATAATATATTTGGTTTATTTGGCAATTATATGGGCAGCACGGTGGCTTAGTGATTAGCACATTCACCTCTCAGCACTGGGGTCTTGGGTTTGAGTCCCCATCTGAGTGGAGTTTCTATGTTCTCCATATTTTTGTGGGTTTCCTCCAGGGTCTCCGGTTTCCTCCCACAGTCCGAAAACATGGAGGTCAAGTGAACAGAGAAAGAGACTAGAACACTAGAACATTCAAACACACACTGGACTTTCACTCACATCACACTACACTACAGAGATAGTCTCATTTACTATATCATGGACAAATGCACCATAGACAATGTAGTTTCTTATGCACATATTTTATTTCTACCTCATATATACTCATTATTTGCATTTAACAAAAATTTCAAATTTTTTAAATTTATATTTTAGTCTTACATAATTTTTGCACTTTATTTTTTGATTTTAGATTTAAACTTTAAATTTTTAATAGCTTTGTGTGAGCAGACTGTCAGCTAAGCATTTCACTGCAAGTTGTACCATGTATTGCTATGTATGTGACATAAAATTAGATTTAATTTTTCCGATATTTCGTTATGGCTTTTTCCTAGATTATATGTTTTGTTTTGTTTTTCCTTCTTGACTTTATTTCAACTTGCTTTCTGTTATATTTCATTTTTTATGGTCAAAACTTTGTTGAAATAAAGGACAAATGTGTTAACTAAAGTGCTTTATAAATAAAGTTCACAATGACAGTCCCATAAATGGCACTATACAAAGGAAAAGGAGCAATTAATGACAAAGATACAATCAGTAATGAGTGACTGTCAGTTTTATTAATGTTCATGCAATGAAGGTAGTTGAGAAATGCAATAATTGTCTCATTCCTCTTTGTTCTCATAACAGATACTCTGACAAATGTAGGAGGAGTCTTTACATTCTTCAAGAGTAGCACCCAAATTTCTCCTCATTATCTGAACACTGAAGTCAGCATAATGTTTGTGCTTTCTGATTGTGATTATGATCATGTTAAGTAAATATAAATTACTAGATTTATGTATATAAAATATATTTTCCTACATTTATATCTATTTTTAATACATTTATTTATTTCTAATTTTCCACATTCGAAGTGATGTCAAAACCTACTGATGATGAATTAGGAAGGACAGCAGCAGTTTTATAAAGCATTAAATGTTTTATTTCTTGATTTATTTAATTATTTCTTCACACAGAGAGCTGTTCTCCACAGTCAATAACACCACTGAAGAACAAAATGCAGGTTCATGGTCTTGAAGATGAGACGGTTATTCTCTCCTGCAAGTATGATGGTGATGTGCAAAGTCTGCAGTGGTATCGTCAGTATCCTGGATCCAGACCAGAATATTTACTGATGATCTTACCATCAACAAGTCATGTAAGCCGTGCAGACCCTTCTCTCCAGCAATTGAATGCTGCAGTGAATACAGATGATAAAAGAGTGGATCTGTTGATCTCCTCTGCTGCAGTATCAGACTCTGCACTCTACTACTGTGCCCTGCAGCCCACAGTGACAGGAAATCCAGCTACACTGTACAAAAACTCACTGTATGATAAAGCTTAGTGTTTATGGGTTAGATTTCTTGTCAAGTGTTCCTCTCTTTCAGATGCAGGAGCAGAGATGCAAACATATGTATTAGACTAATATTTTATTTTTGTGAAATGCTATAAAATCTAGTACAACTCTAGTATTATTTTTTTTCGCATCTGTACTTTCCCACTATTGTAAGTCGATTTGGATAAAAGCGTCCGCTAAATGCAATGTAATGTAATGTAAAAAATCTGATCTGTATAATTACAACCTCTGCTCCCCAAAAGAGCAGAACTTTTAGGTGAAATTATAATTACATTTACAAATGACACGTTTTACTAAAAATACTAACATATACAGTGTTTTACAAGATGAAATTAAAAGTTTATTTAAAAATGTTAAATGCAGCAAACACAAGGATAACACTAACTATAATACCTTTTACAATGGTACTATGCTCAGATTAGCCATAACATTAAAACCACCTCCTTTTATTTACATTCAACTGTCCATTAAATCAGCTCCACTGTCCATAGAGGTGCACTTTGTAGTCCATGTACTTCTCTGTATATTTTGGCTGCCTCCTTTCACCCTGTTCTCCAGTGATGTAGATGACCACAATGCAACGCACAATACAAATCATGCAATGATGGTTTGGAGGCGGCATTCTGTGTTGGGCTGAGACAAAAGGATCAAAAACAGCAAAGCTGCTGTATTTTTTATACTATCTGTCCACTCTACCTTTTTTGGACTCTTGTAGATGTAAAGCCAGAGAAAGTTCATCTATTTGATGCTGTTGGTCATTCATCAATGAAATGGACATTTTTGGTTGATGAACTACAGGTGCATAGTAGTGGGGTGAAAGTGGGACGGAGTTATCAGGGCCCGAAGTGCGGAGAGGATCTTTGCTTGTACAATGGCTTGCAAGAAATATTCATACACCTTGAACTTTTTTTACCTTACAACCACAAACTTAAATGTATTTTATTGAGAATGAAATGAAAATGAATGAAAATGATACGTGGTTTTCAAAATTGTAATCAAATAAAAATCTTTAAAGTGTGACGTGCAAAAGTATTCAGCCCCCTGTACTCTGATACCCCTAAACAAATTTCAGTGCAATCAATTACCTTCAGAAGTCACTTAATTAGTTAAGAGTCCAGCTGTGTGTAATTTAGTCTCAGTATAAAGACACCTGTTCTGTGAAGGTCTCAGTGGTTTGTTAGAGATCACTAGTGAACAAACAGCATCATGAAGACCAAGGAACTCACCAGACAGGTCAGAGATAAAGTTGTGGAGAAGTTTAAAGCAGGGTTAGGTTATACAAACATATCCCAAGCTTTGAGCATCGCAAGGAACACTGTTCAGTCCATCATCCAGAAATGGAAAAAGTATTGTACACCGCAAACCTACCAAGACATGGCCGTCCTCTTAAACTGACAGATCAAGCAAGGAGAGCACAGGTCAGAGATCAGCCAAGAGGCCCATGGTCACTGATGGAGACTGCAAAAGACTTGAGTCTGGGAAGAAGATTCACCTTCCAGCAAGACAATGACTCTAAACATACAGCCAGAGGCACAGTGGAATGGTTTAAATCAAAGAATATTCATGTGTTAGAATGGCCCAGTCAAAGTCCTGACCCATTGAGCATCTGTGGCAAGACATGAAAATTGCTGTTCACAGATGCTCTCCATCCAATCTGGTTGAGCGTGAGCTACTTAGAAAAGAAGAATGGGCAAAATTCATAGTCTCTAGATGTTCAAAGCTTTTAGAGTATATTTTTTTAGACTAGATTCACTTCCGGTTCCTGTGAGAGTACGCTGTGCTTCTCACTCGACTCGACTACCTTTCCTATCCTATGTCTATCCTGGACCTAATGTGTTTTGACCTGCCGCCTCTAACACTTTTGGAGTATTGCTGCTCTCTGGGTCTGCTCTGCTGTTTTGGATGTCTGCACATTGTTTGTTGGCTGTCTGCTTCTCACTGGCTGCCCTGTTGCTGTGTGCTGCTGTGAGCCCTCTCCCCTGTACCTTCACCTTTCGGCTGCAGTGGTGGTAAGTGAGTTTCTCTCATTTGCTCGGCTGTTTAATCTGATTGTGTGGGCTGTGGTGTTTGGCTAATGTGGCTAGGCCTTAGCTCTTGCACTAAATGTTTATTAACTCTGCCACTTACCTCCTTTTTTTTATCTGCCTCCTTGGTTTATATGACTGTCCTTGGATATAAGACAGTTGATACTCCAGATGAGCTTCGCTCACTTTACTCTCGCTACTGTCTGGACTCCTTGACATACAACTTCTGCCGCTCCATTGGTCTTACTCGTCGTCCCCGATATGTCCATCGTGCTTCGAGGCATAAACCAAAACTCTTCCAGACATCTGATGTCAGTATGCCACTAAATGCCCTTATTGGTCAAAAATGCATTGCCATGTTATTTCTATGTGAAACCTGGCAAGTGTCAGGTGAATATTTTCATCTAAATGCATTATCCCTTCTGGTTTTAGCTATCAGGGAGAGGTAATGGAATTAGCTGTAATCTTTCAACATGATATAAATGTTAACTAATGCCCCTTGCATGAGGTGTCCACATTTGAATACATGGCATTGAAGGTCTCTGGCTCTAGAACTTTGGTACTGCTACTTGTTTACCACCCTCTTAAACTTTCCATTGCTGGCTTTTTATCTGATCTCAGTGAGATGCTTTTTGTTATCAGTTCTATGTCATCATCTATGATTGTACTTGGTGACTTTAACATACACCTGGACTCGTCATCCACTATATCTTCTGATTGTTTATCATTACTTAGCAGTTTTGGTTTAATGCAACATGTAAATTTTCCAACCCATAAGCATGGACATGTTCTTGATTTGATCTGCTCAGCTGGCTGTTCTGTTAATGATGTCTTAGGTTTGTCTATTGGTGTTTCAGATCACAAGTTTATTACAGCTAATCTCAGTACGACTAGCTTTAAGTCCTGCTCTACTACCTTGGTCTCTTTTTGTAATTCTGCTGCTACTGATCCTGTGCTTTTGTCCTCCCATCTTCGGCTTCGTGCACTTAAAACTATTGGCAGACGTCTTGAGCGTCTCATGAAAAAAACTGGTTTACTTGTGCACTCTCTGGCCTACTCTGAGCATATGGTCAAGTGTAAAGATGCATTAAATTCTGCTCGCTCTGCTTACTTTTCTCATCTAATCAATGTAAATGGCCATGATCCTAAACATCTTTTTTCCACGGTGTCTAAATTACTTCAACCTCCTGCTTTTTCAGTCTCTTCTTCTAAAAAATGTGCTGCGTTTCTTAACTTTTTTCATGACAAAATTGACTATCAGGACTTTCCCAGTGGTCTTCTGACCAAATGTACATCCACCTATGTCGACCCCTGCTGTAGTGTTTTTTTTCTGATTTCTCTCCTACTGACTCTATACAAATCACATAGGTTATTTCTGATTCTAAATCTTCTTCCTGTCTGCTCAACTTTGCCCCTACTATCTTATTGAAGCAGTGTCTTTCAGACATTGCACCTGTTGTCTCATATTATAAATCTCTCTCTTTTACAGGGGCATATTCCTAGTGCACTGAAAACTGCCTCAGTTACTCCTGTGCTTAAGAAACCAGGCCTCGAGAGTACAGTTTTGGGAAATTTTAGACCCATTTCCAATCTGCCTTTCATTTCCAAGGTTCTTGGAAAAAGTTGTTGCTTCTCAATTGCTAAAACATCTTGACAAAAATAACCTCTTTGAAATGTTTCAGTCTGGTTTTCAGTCCCATCATAGCACTGAAACTGCACTTGTGCGTGTCCTAAATGACCTGCTTCTTGCCTCAGACTCTGGTGGTGTTTCTGTTCTTCTGATACTTGACCTCACTGCAGCATTTGACACTGTCAATCATCCCGTACTCATCTCTAGTCTTTCCACTCTTGGCCTTTCTGGTTCTGTACTTTCTTGGTTTACTTCTTACCTGACAGATGGATCACATTTTGTATCTATAGGCAATCATAAATCACCTCACAACTTGACTACTGTAATGCTCTTTTCTGTGGCCTACCTGCCAAAACTCTTCATCCTCTTCAATATATTCAGAACTCTACTGCCAAAATCTTAGTTCAGTATAAAAATTCTGCTCATATCACCCCTGCATTTCAACAACTCCACTGGTTACCTGTCTCAAAATGCATCCAGTATAAGATCCTGTTACTGACTTACAAAATATTGCACGGTTTGGCTCCATCCTACCTTTCTGCTCTTTTGCAGCCTTATGTTCCTAAACGGTCACTCAGGTCCTCTGACTCTGCTCGTTTGTCTGTTCCCAGGTTTAGATTGTCCACTATGGGTGGCAGGTCCTTTAGTGTTTCTGCTCCTACCCTCTGGAATGCTCTTCCTCTCTGACCGTCTCCCTCTCTTCCTGTGTTTAAATCCAATTTGAAAACCTCCCTCTTCTCTTCTGCCTTTCCTTCTTGATACCAGTGTTTTTTTTTTCCTCTTTCTTTTCTTTGATTGTAAAGTGTCCTTGGGTCTGTGAAAGGCGCTATATAAGTGTAACTTAATAATAAATAATAATAATAATAAATAAATAAAAAATAAAATAAATAAATTATAATAATAATAAATAATAATAATAATAATAATAATAAAGACATACCCCAAAAGACTTGCAGCTGTAATTGCAGTGAAAGGTGGCTCTACAAAATATTGATATAGGGGGGCTGAATACTTCTGCACGTCACATTTAAGATTTTTATTTTTTTGAAAACCATGTGCCATTATCATTCCACTTCACAATTACGTGGTATTATGTGTTGGTCTATCACTTAAAATCTCAATAAAATACATTTAAGTTTGTGGTTGTAAGGTGACAAAATGTGAAAAAGTTCAAGGAGTATGAATACAATTGCCAAATACACTGGTGAACAATTTTCAGTCCAGCAGTGAGACAGATGTGTTCAAAACTGCAGCAGAGTGACCATTTATTATGCAATGAATATGAAATGAGAGAGAGAGAAAAAAAATTTGCAGATAGTTTAGTGTTCAAAACAGAACAAAATAATGTATTAACACTTGGATGTGTAACATTTAAAATCTGCCAGAAGAGGGCAAACTTCATCTAGATTTGCTGATTAACTGAAGCAGTTCTGCAGATGTGAGAGGAAGTTTTATTAAAAGGACACTTTTACTAAACCATATGACAATTCATCAGTTTATTCTCAGATTACTGAAGTCACCTGTAGCTTCTCTCTCATTTATATGTTTGTCATAAACTGACATTCAGCACATTTAAAGGTCTGTAAGTGAATCTATGTGACTGTCACTAATTAAAACAAACTCTGCTGCATCTTTACTGACTGAATATTGTATTAGAGGCTGAGAGCAGCCAAGTAATGATCAGAAGTAACTGAAAGTGATGGTCAGTGGTTGTGGATAAGAAGAACACAGGTTGGTTGGAGAAGTGCAGTTTGTGAGTAATTGTTCAGGTGTATTATGGGAGGTAAATATAAATAGTATTTAGCATATGTCTGATGTAGTGTTGTTGGTGTAGAGTTTACACAGAACTGGTGGTACCGAGTATGTATTAACAGGACCAGTGTGGTTAGGTACTGGGAGGGCTAAGTTAGGGTGACCTGATGACCCTCATGAAGAGCTTGTGAAGGTGTAATAAAAGAATGAAAATATGGTCAAATTGAAAGAGACTGGGCTCTATGCATAACATGAATGAGGTAATCACTACATTATCAGATGTAATGAGATCAGACTGAGATCAGATCAGTGAGTATTATTGTGCAGTAGCAGTGGGTGGAGCTAGAAGAGGTAAGATACAGTACACACAACAACAGAGAGACAGTAACTGCTACAAATGTCTAATGCTGGAGGTCTGAACTCACATTCAGAACAATCATGCTGCTGCTCTTCTCTGTTTTCATGGCAGTTTCCAGAACTGGTAAGATTTACATTCACAATATTTCAGGATATTAAAATAAAAACAGCACACTGTCCATATTCAGGACAACAAAGTCTTGAAATATCTAATTTT
>BRDA01086476.1:2230-12600 GCA_036984385.1 Crenuchus spilurus
TAAAAGGGAAAAAGGACTTCGTTAATGAATGTATATTGTAAACGTGGCGTATGGAGTGACATTTCAATCCAGACATTGTAATGGTTGAATTTCTTACGTGAGGTATGCGGTGCAAATGTTATATGTAAGTAATTGCTTCAGGAAAAAGGGAAAATGTTGTGTTGTGCTATTGCATGAAAAGGACAGAAGGGGAAGCTCTGGCGGGAGTTCATGAATAAGATGTAAGTAGAGAGAGGAAGAAAAAAATAAATGGAGAGTACTGAAGCTGATACATGCCTGAAGCCTCGTTTTTACAACTTTACAAATTAGCAACACCACAAAACAATATTAAGTAGCTATGTGCGCATTTTGTAGTGTATTCTACGTAGACTTAAAACTCTGAAGTGATTTTTTGTTTTTACTGGTGAAATTTATACTGGGGCACTGCAGATCAATACTGGGGCATGTGCCCCAGTAAAATATGTCTGGCGAAGCCCTTGTTCATGGGAAATGTAGGAAGTACTGCCAGGGGATAAATGACCAAGAATGGAGCCTTATGTATCATGCATGTAATGCCTCTTGCATCACTGGCAAAATTGGCTAGTAAGTTTTTATTAACACCCGCCAAAATGATTTTTTACCCGCTTTTGGCGGGTGTTAATTTAGAACCCTGCCTACAATTTTTTTATGGCCCCATACTTTATAGAATTTATTTTCTCATGTTTCAGGATACACTATTCACCAATTTGGCTCAGGGTGCAGGGCACAAGTCCATTACCACTGCATATACTGTCAGTCAATGGTGCTGCATAAAGAAGACTTTGAAAACCATTTGATTGTGTGTAAGACTAAACAATCAACCACAACACATCTGTCAAAGCCATGTTCTACAAGTCCCAAGCTGTGCCCATCTAGTGCCGAGCCATGCACACCCAGTACCAAGCCATGCCCACCCAATGTATAGCTGCATGCACCCAGTGCAGATCTGTGCCCACCCAGTGTAAAGCCCAGTACCAAGCAGTTCCCACCCAGTGCCAAGCCATATCCACTCAGGGCAGAAGACCACCTGGGAATTTATGCACTCAAAAGAAGAGTTCGCGTGAGATCTGTTGTCCGGGAAAAATGTCCTATGTGCAAAGTTCTTATGAACAGATGCAACATCAGAAAGCATATTGACCGTAAACATACAAACCAGGAGCTTTTTGATATAAATTCTAAATACCATCTCAGGAGTGAGTGTATTGATGAGGTTAATGGTGTCTTTTCTGTCCAAGACATTTTCTTCATTTATTTATGCTTTAAAGTGAATTAAAGTGGTAATAAAAAGGGAATTGTACCATCAATATAACTGGCTGTGAAGTATTTATGTTGGCCTAACACATTCTTTATTTTTGGGGTATGTGTGTATTAGCATTATCATCCATTTATCGTTATCGAGGTGAACTGCTCAATATATTGCAATATTGATTTTAGGCCATATCGTCCCAGTCCTACCTTCCACTCACAAGACCGGATGCCTAACCACCAGGAGGGTGAAGACTAGCACAGGCCTCCTCTGAAGTCAGACACCACCTATTTTCCAACTGCTGCTTATACAATCACCACTGGGCAGCCAACGTGGCACCAGCTCTGACTGATCGGCTCTCCGACGCCTAAGCCAGCTGACATTGCATGGTAATAGAGATAGGGTGAGAGCGCCATCTACCCACCCAGAGAGAACACGCCCAATTTTGCTCTCAGACCCCGTTTGTCAATGGCAAGCAGCATGACCAAAATTCAAACTCACAAGCCTCTGATCATAGTGTCAGCACCTTAGTCCACTGAGCCACTTGGGGCCTACAGATCCAGTTCTAAAATAAAGCTCCAAGGTTATACCAAGCTTTTATTCCCTTTAAGTTACAGGCTGCAGCCTCAGAAACACCACATGCCCTCAGAGTCTATTAAATCATAAAATATAAACATTTCTCTCTCTCAAACTTCTATCCATGGCCATCTAACACACACACACACACACACACACACACACACACACACACACACACACACACACCTTTCTCCAGATTTATCACCTGTCAGTCCTCACCCCATTTTCTGAAATCTCTCTACATTTTTTCCATTTAATTTCAGAACATTCTGGGGAATTGGGAACATTTTTCAGGACAAGTCTGTGTTAGGGCTTATAAAATAAGAAAAGGCACCAAGTACGCACTAGACTCCCACTATCACGATCAGATGCAAGTCAGCACAATTAACTTTTCTGCTTAGAGCAGACATTTTTCAATTAAACAAGCAAAATCTAAACTAATTACTGGACTACGTGAAGACCACTAGGCATATAAACAACCACAGCAGACTGCTTGCTCCACTGACCAAATGACCAAAAGAATGGGATGATATGGAGTAGCCGTACATGGTCACATCACCACCATGCATAGTGCCAATCTTTAGGGTATAAAGACCCATATGTTATACTTTGGATACATACCCAAGACCCTGTTTACAGCTGGCTGCTTCATGATTATAGAGTCAGATTTGTCAACACATGAGTTTGTGATCCATAACTCATCATCCAACCTCTAAAGCTGTTGCAATCCACCACAATGTTCCAACATCTAGATTAAAGTCTGCCCACAAGAGTTGAGGCCAAACGATATTATTGCCCTTTGATGGACAATTACATTTTATGTTCAGAGGAAAAAATAAAGCATGTTTCAGGATGAAGTGTGTCTTCCAAACTTAACTGTAGAAAAGATGATGATCACAGCTAAAGCTCAGTAGGTGTTTAATCAGTGGAGAAGGCAGTATAATTTCTCTGGTCTGGGTGCGTAACCACCGTGGTTTGGGCGGCTTGTCATCTGGCTGTATTTTGAGGTTTTAGAGGAATGTTCTACAGGCCTGAGGAAGCAGACTTCTCTCCTAAAATGGTAGCTTTCATTCCCAAACCCAGACATTTGTAGCAAGCCACGAACTCTCTTCACCAGCGGCTCATAAATCTCCACTGTGAGAATTATGCTTGCTGCCCCATGGTCTAAACTGCAATTTCTAACTGCTGCACAGTCGAGTTACCTCTTTATCCACCAACCGGACAAAGAAACAGACTCACTTGGGGGTTTAGAGTGTGGCCAGAATACAGTCGTATGCAAGAGCTTGTTAAATTATATTTTGTTCCTCTACAGAAAGCAATTTTAGCCCACTTTTCTATTGCACATTTAATGTGCTGAACTTAAATTGGAAAAAATAAAATACAAAATAATTAATGTGTCAGAACTGTCAGCCTTTTACAAGTCACTTTTTATATGTTATTCATTTAGAACATGTTAAATTAACTAACTGCATTAAAATGTGCAACAGCCTGTAGAGGATTAGTAAACCTATCATAGGTATGCAACAATATACTGTAACAATATATTACAGTGCAAAAATGTCCACTGAAGAGACACGATCACGTGCATTCTGTTAATTATGCCATGTAACGCAATGTCTGAAGAGTATAGAAAGGTTGCAGTCTATTTAACCCTCACTAGAATGCTCCCAAATAGCCACACTCTTTAATCTCCCATTTTATACCAGAAGCAAAGTGGCGAGAAAGGCAAGCTGGAATATGTAATGTCTACTATTCATGGGTTGCAGCCAATGTCACAAATGAAGATGCCACCGTAGTAAGTACCTACTGTCCGATTCATGCCTTCAATATGCTGTACCATGGGATATGACAACAAGAAATTTTATAGACTTCCCAAAGACAGACTGGAGGGAAAAATCGCTTGTCAAGATAAATGGGCAAAGTGGACATCAACCTGAAGCAGTCGATTTTGTAGTGCACATTAAGAGATTAAGATTAAGATTCACTAATTTGCCAATGTGATTTTCAAACATTTGAAATTTGACCTCTGCGTTTAACCCATTCGTGCAGTGAAACACTCACACACACTAGTGAACAAACTAGGCTGTAGGCCTGGGCGATAAACCAAAAATTTACAGATAACGAAATTTATGACAATAACCGACATCATTTTGTCCATGTTGGTATTTTCGGTGTCTTAAAAAAAATTAAGAAAAGTCATTTTGTCTTTTTTCGGCTATGTTCATGTTCCTTTAAGACGCTGCTGTCTGTAGAGCAGCCTGTAGTCACGTGACTACAGGGAGTGCAGGCCCTACTTGCAGTCTGGAGTCACGTGACTCCACCCCCTCCAGTCAGTAATAAGAAGTGATGGTGAGGTTGAGAACATGGAGGAGAAAATGTCAAATGCTGAAGCAGTGATGGCAGAGCTGGTGCAGGAGGAAGAGCAGCAGCTCATTTCCAAAAGAAATGCATCATCACTTGTTTGGCAACATTTTGGGTTTAGCAAGAACGATGTTGCGCAAAGAGATGTTAAGTGTAAACTTAGGCTGCACCTGGCAGTCGGCAAGTGTGCACATCTTAATTAAGTTTTCTTTGGGGGCTGTCTGTTTTATTTTGTGTTTCTTCAATTATCTAATATTGTCCACAAGCACAGAGAGATAGACTTGTGCACATGATGACATTACATTTGCACAACTCATTGTTTACTTTTCCAAATTGCAAATGTGAAATGTATTTATTTTATTTACAAAGAATTACTTGACAATTAAAATGTGACCATTTCAAGTGATGCAAGCTCTTTGTGATATCTATATTTAGAAGTTTTTTTGTAAGAGATTGTATTTTTAATACTTTGTTTTTACAGGCAAGTTATGTTTATTTTATACTTCTAACCCTGTTCAGTTGTGCTTAATTGTTCAATAGCTCTTAAGAAAAGTTCACATTTTCTTCATTTATTTATGCTTTAAAGTTAGTTAAAGTGGTAATAAAAAGGGAATTGTACCATCAATATAACTGGCTGTGAAGTATTTATGTTGGCCTAACACATTCTTTACTTTTGGGGTATATGTGTATTAGTATTATCGTCCATTTATCGTTATCGAGGTGAACTGCTCAATATATCGCAATACTGATTTTAGGCCATATCGTCCCAGCCCTACTAGGCTGTGAGAATTCATGCCCGAAGAAGTGGGCAGCCCTTATTCACCGGCACCCGGGGAGCAGTGCTCAAGGGCACTTCAGTCATCTCCTGTCTGGGGATCGAACCGGCGACCTTCCGGTCACAAGACCAGATCTTTACTCTGGCGAGTAACTCTTGGTTAACAACTAAATTAGCATTAACTAAGCCAATTAGGTTAGCTAGTTGGAGAACTAGCTTGTTTGCTGTGTGAATGTAGTTACTTTTGCTAGTAAAATTGTTTAATAAGATGTTTCAGCAGACTGTGGTATTATTCGATTTGTGCTAAATTACTTTTAGGGTTGTCAATTTACAACCAACTTTTCTTTAGAAGTCTAAAGCTCAAAATAAATGCTATGATAACGTTACCACAGTGTTTAGTCTTAGCTTAGATACATAGCTTAATAAATAACTCTGTCAATGGGTTATGAATTAAGTATATGTAAATATCATGAAACAACAGGTTTGGCAGTGAATCTGATGAGGCCAGCGGTCAGAAATGCACAGGTGGTGATAAATATGGGTCATATTCAATTGAAGAATTTTTTCTGAGCATTGTTTCTGCTCTATTTTTGTTGTGCGAGGTACTCAACATGGCAGCAACCACAACAAAACCATGTGACTGCAAGGTAGGGCTGGGACATTGACAACCAGGGTCTGAGAGCAAAATTGGGTGTGTTCTCTCTGGGTGGGTAGATGACGCTCTCACCCTATCACTATTACCATGCAATGTCAGCTGGCTTAGGCGTCAGCCAGCCGATCAGTCAGAGCTGGTGATCCTGCGCTTTTCTCTGAACACGTTGGCTGCCCAGTGGTGATTGTATGAGCAGCAGTTGGAAAATAGGTGGTGTCTGACTTCAGAGGAGGCCTGTGCTAGTCTTCACCCTCCTGGTGGTTAGGCATCCGGTCTTGTGAGTGGAAGGTAGGACTGGGACGATATGGCCTAAAATCAATATTGCGATATATTAAGCAATTCACCTCGATAACGATAAATGGATGATAATACTAATACACACATACCCCAAAAATAAAGAATATGTTAGGCCAACAAATACTTCACAGCCAGTTATATTGATGGTACAATTCCCTTTTTATTACCACTTTAAAGCATAAATAAATGAAGAAAATGTCTTGGACAGAAAAGACACCATTAACCTCAACAATACACTCACTCCTGAGATGGTATTTAGAATTTACATCAAAAAGCTTCTGGTTTGTATGTTTACGGTCAATATGCTTTCTGATGTTGCATCTGTTCATAAGAACTTTGCACATAGGACATTTTTCCCGGACAACAGATCTCACGCAAAATTCCCAGGTCTTCTTCTGCCCTGAGTGGACATGGCTTGGCACTGGGTGGACACACCTCTGCACTGGGTGGGAACTGCTTGGTACTGGGCTTTACACTGGGTGGGCACAGATCTGCACTGGGTGCATGCAGCTTTACACTGGGTGGGCATGGCTTGGTACTGGGTGGGCACAGCTTGGGACTTGTAGAACATGGCTTTGACAGAGATGTTGTGGTTGATTGTTTAGTCTTACACACAATCAAATGGTTTTCAAAGTCTTCTTTACGCAGCACCATTGACTGACAGTATATGCAGTGGTAATGGAGTTGTGTCCTGCACCCTAAGCCACATCGGTGAGTAGTGTATCCTGAAACATGAGAAAATAAATTATATAAAGTGTGGGGCCATAAAAATAATTGTAGGTCTCTGAAAGGCTTAGTAATGACAGTAACCGGCTTTTGACACAACAGTACAACATAAATTGTTCACTATCAAATAATGTATATAATTATATAAATATGATTAAGCCTCAAATGACAACAAGGTATATAAACCTTGTTGAGTATACTGTTTTAAAAGTTGTAATTTGAAGCTTAATCATACGTGCAGTTTACAAAGTCTGATATTTATATAATTAGTCTGATATTTATGTAATTAGCCTGATATTTATATAATTATATACAGCTATGACATGTTTGGCATTGTAGATAACTATTATATCTTAGATATTGTACAACCTATGTTGTACTGTTGTGTCAAAAGACTGTTATTGTTGTATTAACTGACTTGACTTCATGTTGGACTGCTCGGTTAAAATGTAGTTTGAGGTGACTCCTAAGTTTACTGGCTGATGTTGGCTTATAATACTCTATGGAGCAAAACGGACAATGATATTTGTCGCAGCATGTGTCACATCGCTCATATATCAGCAACAATCTTCCTTCTTGTATGGAAATATGCATTGCAACACATCTAACCGTCGCAAACTTCCTTTAACACATGACTACAGACTACCCTACACACAGCACGGAGAGCAGCATTTTAAAGGAACATGAACGTAGCTGACAAAGACAAAACGACTTTTCTTTTCATTATTTAAGACATCGAAAATACCGACATAGGCAAAACGACATCGCTTATTGTCATAAATTTCGGTATCGGTAAATTTTCGGTTTTTCGCCCAGGCCTACTGCAAGGTATGAATTTCACAATGACATGACACACCTCACCAGACAATCTATATGTTGATAACATCTTCCAAGCTCCAGCGTTCCAAATAAATGGGTTCATATGGTGCTTTAATGTAAAACTGTCAGTTATACATTGTTAAACCATATTTTTTCATATATTTGCTGCACAAAATCACACTGCTTTAGAAAAATACAGTTATATTTGAGTTTTTATAGCTCACATATAATCACATACAATCTAAAAAGAAAAAATGTAATCATTCAAATGTGGCTTACTCCCAAGTAATCCAGTGTTTAGCAATCATTTTTTCATACAATGACAATGGAATGAATAGGGAGTGTATCAGCTCAATGATGAAATGTGATGCTAACTGGTGTACCATTACTTGTTAGCTACATTAGCTTTGAAGCACCACTGTAAAATTAAAGAAGCAATATTAGAGCCCAAGTATGACTTTGATAATTGAGCACATTGAGGGTAATGAGGAAATGTAATACTCACTACAACTATGGCTTTAATGACCCAAATCTGATCTACTTACCAAGAAGGCACAGATGTGATTGACAGCAGAAGCATGGCTGTGCAACTGCTGATAAAAACAGGTTGAAATACTGAGAAAGCATGAAATTTGCTGATCATACGGCCGACTCTAATTTTCCAATCATACAGTGGCTTGGCTAATTACAGGCTTCTGTCTCCAATTCCTAATATGCATTTAGCTCTAAATTTACTGCAAGGAAGATGCACATTATTCAGTTAATATGGATAAATAACAACAGCTCAGAAACTAGAGGCGATGTGAGGTTTTAAAATCGACAAAGAGTTCTGCATGAAAACCAGCCTATCACCAGCTTTTATTTCAGCACACGTTAAAGGAGAACTTTAAAACTTTCTGCATAACTAAACTGATAAGATGCAAAACAGTCATAGAGGGTGGTCTGATGTGTCACTCTATTCTGAAGAACTTTACTCACAATTGTTCTCAGTTGTGGTGACAGGGTTTTAAAATCTAGTCTGAAATGATTATCAATAGACTGTCTGATGTTTATGACAGTTTTTAAAATGTATTGGAGGGGTACTGAGAGGTAAACAAGTCCTAAAAGAAAATATAAGTTTTATCACCGTTTTCATCATTATCATTACATATTAAAACTAAAAAAAATGTGTAGCTTCACTGATGGTTTTGTATAGCAAATAAAAAGTATGTTTACATGATGTCTGGTTCCCCATCAGCACCACTGTTGGAGTTAGTTTCTCTATAATGAACAGAATAACCTTAATGAAAGTTTAGATCATTACACTGAACTACATTTCATTCATATATAAACATCTGCCTGAACAAACACAGCCTAAAAGCTCATTATGAAGACAAAATATATTTTCAGCCTAAATATCCATAACCATAAAATGTACAATAAATTACCCAGAGCTACTTCCTTCCTCTTTAGAGGTGAAAACAAGGTCAGATGATATTAAACCACTTTAAGAGTCTGTTTCAAAGCTAAAGCCGTTGTCTTTGTGTTGCGCTTTTTTAATGTCGTTGTGTTGTGCTTTCTTAATGTTGCGCTGTGCTTTCTTAATGTCATTGCAATGTGATTTTTTTGTTTGCAGCCTTTTCTTAATGTCGTTATATTTTCCATTAATGCTGTTGTGTTCTCAGCTTTTGTTTTTGCTTTGTAAATGTTGTTGTGATGTGACTCCGCGGGCCACCGTAATAATAAGTCTCCTTTCATATACAAGTTAATTTGCCCAATTCCTACTCGTTTTCTGATCTGTTCCTGTTTTCCACATTCTTCCAGGATAGTAGAGTAGCATTAGGAAGGGAGGCATGGACAGGAGCAAAAAGTTAGCAAAAGTTAGCAGCAAAACTTTCTGGACACAGCATGTTTGTTTTTCTCCTGTCTTTCATTTAGGAAGGTTAACATTACTTGCTCAGTTTAATTTTAAATGCTCTATTCTTTATTCACCAAGGACAGAAAACCTTGAGACACTTCAACAAAGGCCCGGGAGCATCACCACTCCTGATTCATACACAGGTTCTTTCAAAAACTCACTTTCATTTACAACCTGAATGGAGTGCAGGAGCCCCAAGGCCAAGAGAAAGTCTAAAAGCAAGCTTTTAACTGAACCACAGATGGAAGGAACAGAGAAAGGGAAAAATAAAGATGGATTCATCTATAGAAAAGCATTCATATCTCTGTATATGACTAAACCTCTTATGCAACTATTCGTGTGTGGCACTAATAAAGCAGTCCAGTGAAGAGTGCAAAACACTGAAAATAAAAGGAAAAAGAAGTAGTTTCAACTTTCATCCAAATAAGTTTAACATCTGCTTCTTCATACTGAAGGAAAAACAGAATAATTCAGTCCAGAGACAAAAATCAACTGCTGCTAAAGCACTCAGTCTGGCATGACAAGCATCTTCACTGCTAAACTACCAAAGAGCTGTTAGATATTCTTCATTACATGCATTTACATCTCACACAAATACGCTGATTATATTTCCTGCTCCATATATTCTTGAACAGTTTGAAGTGGCTGGGTTTGTGCTGATGCTTCTCCACCTTTTTAATCTTTACCATCATAATAACATTATAATATTAAACTCTCAGGAACAAAATGCACACAGTTTGTAAGTGAAGCTATTAATAAAGAACACATTTGTGGGTGGAGCTACAAAGCAACATTCGTGGGTGGAGCTACAAATGAACACATTTGCAGATGAAATGGAGCTATTAAAGAATGCATCTGTGTGTGTAGCTATAAAGAAAGAACACATTTGGGGTGGAGTTATTAATACGTCAGTCACGTCGGCGGGACCAAAATGGCGTCTTCGGACAATTTAAATAATAACAAATAAACGCATACTTTAATCAAAATCATTTCACTTCGG
>BRDA01086490.1:0-12574 GCA_036984385.1 Crenuchus spilurus
TCCATTGAGGGTTGGGTGTGGCTTGAATGTTGCAATTATATATTATAAAATGTCTTACACTGTCTGAGAAACATAAAGCGAACTAAAATTGCCTTCGGTAGATGCTATTTTTTAAAATTGCACATTTTCATGTGTATCTTAGCAATGCAGACAATGCTTTCATTGGTCACAACTTACACCACTGATGGGCTTTTATGGCTTACTTTACTTAAAAGACCTCTTACAGCTCCCAAATTGAATGACTTTTCTTCTTCTTCTTCTATTTTTTTTTTAGCTACAGTGTGAATAATTGGTGGAATATTAGGGTGAATTAACTGTTAGCCACTTATAGCGCAGAGCTAATGTTAAGTTCCATTGAGCTGGGATTTCAGAATTTTCTCTTTCCCAGTAGAACTTTTCAACTGGAATACTGTTCATTTCCTACTTAGAAAATGGAAACTGCTTCATCAACACCTACCTAGAAAATCTGTGATGGCTGCCCCGTGCAGTAAAACAATCTTAGGTATTAAATAATTTCTTAGCATTTATACAGACATTAGGTCAGTTGTACACTCAATACTGTCCACTCTCTCTTTCTTGCTATAATGTTTAGATGTCAAGAATACAGCACAAATCAGCATTGCAAACAATATGGCTTACTTCTGTACTTTTCCCAGCAATTTTTTCAGTTTAGCCAGGTAAATGTCAAAGCTGTTTAATGGGAGGACATTCCTGTTGGAAAAATGCACAAGAATGGGCTTAAGTTAACTGGCAGGTGTAATAATAACTCCCTTATGCTAGTACATATAGATTTTGTGAATGTTTTATTATTTAACCAACTTCAGAGGTCATTTGAATGCAGCCTAAAGTGATCTACAGTACAGGACAGCCAATGAGGGGGTCTTCCTCAAAGCAAGATTTCACTACTTAGCTAGGTATCTTAAAGTCAAAGTCTTATCTGTCTAATTGGGAAAGAGCTTTGACATTCCTACTGGACAATCCTCAAAGTTGGGCTTAAGCTATCTGGTTTAGAAATCCTGCTTTGTGGAATAAAATCAGTTTTGGCCCCTGAATGGAGTCACTACTTGGAGTCACCAAGTAGGCGTCACAGTTTTGAGCCTCTTATGTTATTCTGTTGAATGCAGCTGTTGGGTGTGGAACATCCTAACCAGAAGGTCAACACGAGGCATGTGCTTAAATAAGGCTTCTTTTTATCCAGTAACCATTACAATGGAAGAGCACTTCCATGAATGAGCAGATGAGGGTGCTACTGTACCAGGATGCTGGAAATGAAAACTGGATGGAAATACAAAGCTATTCAGACAGTTGTACATGATGTATTCCTCCAATGTGTTTATATAAACTCAATAATACTGTGTTCAATAAGCCTAATATCTACTCTTTGATCCTTAACAAGTTCCCATGTGATGTTCTAGTTCTGTGAACAGTTCACTAAATGCCTGCAAGCACAATTTACATCTAAAGGTGTCTTACAGTCTTAAAATATGGTCCTTCAAGGATTCCTTAGTAAAGAAAATGTTATATATAGAGCCATGAACACATAAATAACCATTTACATGACTAAAAGATTCTTTGCATGGGGAACGGGTTATGTAGACTGATGAAGAATGTGTTGTAGATGGTTTTATAAATTCGATTTTTGAAATTTTTGAAATGGTTCTATATAGCATATTATTGACATTGTATCAACAGCAGAGCCAATTGTGAACATGGCAGGGCTAAACTCATGTAGGCCAAATTGATGGGTGTCTGGTTTCTGTTATTCTGAATTTAAAATATAGCAGTAAAGTACTACCCTCAAATGCCACTGAATGTGATTTTTTTCAGGATTTCTGGTGGTTTACTTGCTTGTGAACTGTATTCCTGTTGCAGTCATATTAATTCTCTCTTGAAGTGGTCATTTGTGTCCATCTGGTCTTAAGTGAATGCTGTAGGTGTTAGTCCAGCACTGTAGGTGTTCATTCAGCACAACGGGTTTTTTGCTTGTGAAGTAGAAAGTGGAAAGAGTTAGTGGCCTTTAATGTCATACGTTTTAATTCTATTTGATGAAATCTGGATATATTCAAGTGTTTGATTATTGGATGACAGTCCTATCTCTGTAGGCTCAAAGATGGCAGACAATTCTAGAACAACTTTAGTCCAGTTATGGCTCTTATGGGTCATTTATGGGTAAATTGTGGTGCACATGCATGCTGAGGTGGATTTACAGATGGGGCTTGAGAAAAAAAGAAAGAAATAGGACCTTAAGACCTGACTTTATTTCAGTTTTGAAATGTTTGTTTTTTGTTTTTGCGTTTTATTTGTCTTCATTTCATTGTCAGATTCATTTCAGTTGCAGTAACCTGTGTCAAAATATAATTTAGTTATACCAAATTGTCACTATGTCCTGACAGAACATAATCTATGAAAAAATCAGGCGTCTTTAGTGGCTCTAAAGCTTTGAGTGTCAATCAGTGCTTGTGCACCGCCCTCCACAAGGGGCTTTGGAGGTTGGCATGGAGCTCAAGGGGAAAAGTCTGGAAGTTGTATTTGTGCAAATTTAATCTCCTGACTGCAACTTTTAATATGGCATTATTAGAGCTAATTATATATACAGGGGTTGGACAATAAAACTGAAACTGTCATGTTAGTGTGGGAGGTTTCATGGCTAAATTGTTCCAGTCTGGTGGCCAATCTTCATTAATGTCACATTGCACCAGTAAGAGCAGAGTGTGAAGGTTCAGTTAGCAGGTAAGAGCACAGTTATATAGTATATTACAATGCACACAACATTATGGTGACATACCAGAGTTCAAAAGAGGACAAATTGTTGGGACACGTCTTGCTGGCGCATCTGTGACCAAGACAGCAAGTCTATGTGTCTAAATATTATTGAGCCACTTTGGGGTGTTTTGGAGGAGCGAGTCAGGAAACGGTTTCCTCCACCAGCATCACGTAGTGACCTGACCACTATCCTGCAAGAAGAATGGCTTAAAATCCCTCTGACCACTGTGCAGGACTTGTATATGTCATTCCCAAGACGAACTGACGGTGTATTGGCCGCAAAAGGAGGGTCTACACCATACTAATAAATTATTGTGGTCTAAAACCAGGTGTTTCAGTTTCATTGTCCAACCCCTGTATGTATATTGTATATTGTGTATATATATATATATATATTGAAATAGATTATTATATATTATCAATACAGCCAGTATTTCTAATTTGTATGTTATGGAGACCATGGCTAATGGTAGAAATTGGCTTAACCTGTTTAAGTTATGGTTTAATTCACACTGTAAAAATTTTCTGTTGACTCAACTTAACTTAGTCATCTTTTTGCTTTGACCCAGTTATGATGTAAAGACTTGATATGTTAAGTTTATATAACTTAAACTTAACACGACTTGACTAAGTTAAGTTGAGTCAACAGAAAATGTTTACAGTGCAGGTTAAACTGAGGCATCATTGATGTTTGACATTGGACAGTGAGCCAGTGAAGGAAGTGTGGTCCAAATCTGGGCTGTCATTCATTTGCTATCAGCCCTGCCACAGGCAAGGGCATACTAGTAGGCTACCCAAACAACATGGCACAGAGGCCTGTATGAGTTTGCCCGGTCTGGCCTGTCTTTGTAAGTCTATGATGCAGACATGTGCTCTGCACCTCTGGCAGGACAGTCAGTACTACACATCAGGCTTCATTCACAGAAACTTGCATGCAGGGTGAGTAGCCTATATGTACATGCACTGGGCAGACCACAGTGTTGAGTATGTATGGCTACTGCAATGCATTTCTGTGCGCTTTTTCTGCACGTTTTTATCACAGCGTGCATTTATGTAATATTACTATTTATGTCATATTACTATTTATTGTGCTTCATTACATGTCAAGTGATCTCTCTCTCTCTCTCTCTCTCTCTCACTGTCTCTCTCTCTCTCTCTCACTGTCTCTCTCTCTCTCTGTCTCTCTCTCTCTCTCTCTCTCTCTCTCTCTCTCTCTCTCTCTCTCTCTCTCTCACTGTCTCTCTCTCTCTCTGTTTCTCTGTCTGTCTCTCTCTCTCTCTCTCTCTCTCTGTCTCTGTCTCTCTCTCTCTCTCTCTCTGTCTCTCTCTCTCTCTCTCTCTCTCTCAGGATTGGTTGTAGGTGGGATGCGCGCGCCGCGTCCTTCAGCGAGCCCTCCTTCCCGCCTTGATTAGCGATGCGGAGTTCAGCTCAGTTCACAGAACCGACTCTTTCGAATTGTTCGCTTCCATCTCGCTTCACAAGTCATGTCAACTTCCTCGCTTCACAAGTCATGTTATGTTTAGTTTCCAGCTCCTCCAAGCAGCACAACACGATCAAATTCACTTATAAATTGACCCTGGACCAAATCAAAGCTAACCTTTCACTAAGTTCTGAACATCGCTTATTTTAGACACATTATGAGAAGAACCACTACAATTGAGAAAACAGTTATGCTGAAACAGCTGAATAACCAGCAATGACATGGACGGATACAATCGGAGGAATTAGTCATTAAAACACAAACACAAAACCCAAACAGAAACACAATCCATATATTCACTAGGAGTAAGAATCGACACACACAAGATCAGAAAATGTAAAAAAAATAATGGCGATTATGATTGTTGTGTCATAAATACTGCTAGAAGCCTTCGCGCGCATGAAGTGATCCGATTCAGAATCGGTTTGACATGTTTAATGGATAAAAGAACCGGTTCAACGGAGCCGAGTCGTGTGCGAATCGTTGATCTCTTCAGCGCTGAGAGCGGAGAGCGCGCGCTAGGCTGGCTAACGGATTTTCAAATGAATCATCTGGGCTTTTCTCTGTGTGCTTTCTCTGTTAGCTGACACTGTTTTTGTTACACCTCCTGTCAGGTCACACCGAGGACACGGCCTTGTTTGAGGTAAGGAGGAGACTGAGAGGCGTGTTTGGCGCTTTGTGATGTATTTCTTGCCTCAGGTTTGAGAAGAAACGGCAGGTTAACGGCTCCGGCAGTGACGGTCACAGTTTGTGCTGAGGGAGACACACAGCTTTAATTTTAGGCTGTTTTGGTGCTATTTTGCGTTAGTTAATGTTTTATTTAAATGAAACCAGCCTTAGACATCACTGCTTATTTTCCTTAGTGTTAACGGTATGCTGGAGTGTTGCAGTGGGCTGACTGGACGCAGGGTTGCCAGATACCAGAAAATCCTCCAGTTCAGTTTGTGACAGAAAGCCGCCCTACACAAGCTTAAACTAACCCAAAGCGTCCACAGACAAAAGCTTTGGTGTACTATTCTAAAATCTTTTAATCTCACTTTGTCATTCATTCTTTTTTTCTAGTTCTATTATTTCTATTATTATTATAGTGCATTATTTTTATTATATTATTTTTATTTATATACTTTTGAAGTATTTTGTATTATTATTAATATTATTATTAAATACAGAATCTCATTGTAATATTATGGTCACTTTAACCATGCATCTGCTTTTCAGGATTGGTCTTAACAGTGTTTTCTCATTATAGCTGTTAACTGGTCTGTGTATCACTCATTGGAGTTGTTGTTCCCCTCTGGCATTAATGGCTACCACCACTGTTATGCTGTTGGGAGGGTCAATGTACGAGAAGTCCATTCTCAGTACAGCTTCACTACAGCAGCTCTAGAACATCCAAACAAAGGTAGTGGTTTCTGATACTACCACCACCATACTTCACCTGGTACCCTATAATCATGTCCATTAGCGCATCAGTCACGTCACATCCTTTGTCCCTGATGACGGTTTTACACTCTGCTACAACTGACTGATGTGCTCGCTTATTTATATATGCAGTAAACCCTGTCACATGACATCTGAGTTCATTCCAAAACAGGGTTGTTCATAAATGTTCTGATATGACTGTATAATGTAAGAACAGACAGAATAAAATACCTACGTAATTGTAAGATTTATTTTCATCTTAAATATCCCCTTTCCATCCTCTCTGCTCTTATCTAGATTTTTAGATCTTATTTCATTAAGTTTATATAAGACATCTTCATCAGACGTTCATATTTTTAACTACTTGATTATACACTCATTAGGCAAGTGAATTCTTTTCTACTGTGTTACTTATAAGAGCTTTTTGGCAGTCAGTTTTGAAAGTAACCCAAAAACCTGCACCCCATCACCTCTGAAATTTTACCTTGCGTTTTCAAAATAGCCAAATTTGATGGAAAAGATACAAACCTGGATCTTTGACTGAAAGGCACACTCTCTGTACAGGCTTAGTGTGTTAACCTGTACCACACCACTAAACCCAGGACATCACAGATGCCACATGACAGTGTTTATTGCATGTATATATAAATGAGCACACCAGTCAGTTGTACGAGTGTAAAACCATCATTATGGACAAAGGATTTGACGTGAGTGATGTCCAAAAGGACTGATAATACTGTACCAGGTGAAGCGCGGTGGTGGTAGTATCAGAAACCATTAACTTTGTAGAATATTCTGTAGTGAAGGTGTACTGAGAATAGACTTCTAGTACATTGGCTGACTCTCAACAGCATATCAGTGGTGCCCCACAGGCCATTGATGCCAGATGGGAATGACTCTGACGAGTGGTACAGAGCAATCAATACACCACTGTTGACACATCTATAATGAACATAGGAGCAATGAGGAAAATGTTACGGATCACCATTGAGCGAGCACTGCTACGTCTGGGTTTGTGCAGCAGGTGCCTATTTAAGGTGGTCATAATATTCTGATATGACTGTGTATGAGCTGATATGTTTATTTTTATGGAGCATGCTGTGTTGTAATGGGATTAAATCATATCCTTTTTGGAAGAAGACGTTACCTGACAGCTCATGATGTAGTCTGTAAAAAAATCTGTAAAAAAATATTTAAGCTAAGAAGTTTAAACATATGTATGCCAATTACATGTAAATATTAAATTTAATTTAAGTACATAAAATGCAGTATTAAAATTATATTTTACTTTAACATTGTTAAATTTCTAATTTAATTAATTAAAATATAATAATAATAAAAAATCAGGTTAATGTAAAATGTTTGCTTAATGTTTATGAGGGCCATAAATATATTTATTTTTGGCATACTGGCTGCTATAAAAAAATACTGTAAAATATATGGTCACAATATATAAGAATTTAGTACACTTCTTTGGCAACTGTATACTTTATATTCCAAAACTGTTTTGTTTACACTGCATTACTGTGAAAAAATAGATATAAACCGTAGAAGGCGGCGAGATGGCAAAATGTAATATCGTGTGTTACTTTAGGATGTTGTTTATAATACACAGTGTGCCATGAAATGTATTATTAGCACAAATGAAAATAAGCCAGCATCTTAAAAACACTACCAAAAACTGTAAGTTCAGTGATTTGTATTCAGCATTTTTCATGCCTTGCTGCCAATCTAATCCCAATAAGCGGGACTAATTATGTTCCAATGTTAATCAAACATGCTGTTTGGAATTGTTTTTTAAGTCCTTATGGTATTCACAATATGTTCAAACAAGCATATCTGTTATGTAAATGATCTATGTTCTAATTGGCTGCCCAATTGTGAAAGGGGTGGGGTTAAATTCCTGTAGGCCAAATGTGTAAGTGCACTGGTTTCTGTGACTTCATAAATGCAGGTAATTTGAAGTGGGCTATAGCTGAGGTAACTGTGTTTATCGAATAGTTAATGATCATGAATGACTGAACAGTTTTAGTGTCCGTAGATTGCTAAGGATAACCTCAAATATCACTGAATGTGCCCTTTTGTGTGATTTTTTTTTGTTTTTTGTTTTGGTTGTTTGTGAACTGTATTCTAACTTAGATTTCTTTAACATGAGTGGTTGTCTCATATTTGCATATTTTACAAATTGTAGCTAATCAGAAAGGACATTAAAATTCTTTACCTTAGAATTACAACTGCGAGGCTGATATTGCTAACAAACACTAGAAACCAGTAGTGAACTAAACCACAGTTCCTCTATCTAGATGTTAGCTAATAGATGTTGTAAGTAACATTTTTGTAAGGAACATTTAGATACTTACGATTATTGGTGCAGGTCTACTATGAGCTGAGTAAAATGTAATGACAGACAGCACAAATGTTTTATTTTTAAAACTCACCACATTTTGAACCATTGAGTAGTCTGAGACCTTCATTAAGCTCAGTTTGAGATGCATTTTGAGAGGAATGACTGGGCTGCTTAGTTGATTATATAATACTGATGACCTCACAACTCCAGTTCTGAAGTTAAAAAGCTAGAATGTTCCAGCTAATGTAAATATGATTTTAACAGGTTGACAACAGAGCCGTTTTCACACTAAAACACCTAAAATTACTGCCTGTAGATTTAAGCAGTGTCAAAGTCACTTGAGGTGGTAGACTGGGAAAAATAGTGTGCTGTAGACTACTGTTTCATATCTGCAGTAAATGGGTTATTACATACACTGGACCACCAGTGGGTCAGTACCTGATCTGTCTCTGGTGTGGTGTTCCTCAAAATACTGTCTCTAGTGCCTTTAGTTAGAGAACATAACAGATTGTGTTGTAATGAATGTATTTGAAATTTTATTAAGTCCACTCACTCTGTTCTGACTCCAGACATTTATTTTAGTTTAAAAAGTTGCAGACATGATCTTTTTTTCCTGGAAAAGTGAATGTGGTGAACATGTAAGATACAGAATTTAACCTTAATTATTTTTTCATCTTGAAAGCTTCTTTCATTTACAACTGAAACTCAAAAGCTAACATTGCTAATAAAAACTAGAACTCAGTCAACCTAGATAGCCCAGTTGTTGTATGTTGTATACCAGCTCTTCACTAAGGTCTCACAGACTCACAGACCAGAAATTGGTGGGAAATGGATATTTCCTGTAACTTGGAGGACAAAACTGTACAGGTGCTTTACTTTCATTACGGTCAGTGTAGACATACCTTGTGTTAGGTCCTCAGATATTTATAATGCACAAAATATAGGTAAACAAGTGGAACAGTTGTGTAAAGGTTCTGCTGTTGTTATCAGTGTTTTGTGTAGAAGGAACTGCTTCTCTGGTCCAGAGTTCATTCATTCATTCATTCATTATCAAACCCGCTTAATCCTTATCAGGGTCGCGGTTAGTCCCCTACCCCCTCACTGGGTGCAGGGCAGGGCATTACACTATTCAACTAAGCCCAGGACAGGGCGCCAGTCCATCGCTGGGTGAACACACATGCACACACATACATACATACATGGACATTTTTTTTAGCCAATTCACCTGACCTCCATGTTTTTGGACTGTGGGAGGAAACCGGAGACCCCGGAGGAAACCCACGCAGACACGGGGAGAACATGGATGTGGACTCGAACCCAAGCCCTCAGCGCTGAGAGGCGAACATGCTAACCACTAAGCCACCGTGCTGCCCTTGGTCCAGAGTTCAGCTCTGAAAAACACTGAACAGATTAGTCCAAATGTCCAGCCCAACCTCAAGTCCTGAAACCGATTAAAACTTCTGGAATGTGATCAAGCGGAAGATGGATGGTCTATAAACCATCAAACAAAGCTGCTTGAATTTTAACTGAAGGACGGTAATGCAAGACTGAACAAATCAGGCTTATTCCCCCAAATATTGATTTCTGAACTTGTCCCAAGTTAAAACATTAGTATTATGTTGTTTAAAAATCAATATCAACTTGATTTCTTTGTGTTATTTGAGGGCTGACAGCATTGCATCTTATTCTTTTGACAAGTTGGTCAATTTCTGTAAATAAATGCTCTAAATGAAAATGTTTTATTTGGAATTTGAAAGAATTGTTATCAGCAGGTTGTAGAATAAAGCACAATTGTTAGTTTTACTGAAACACAGACCTATAAATATTACAACCAGAATATTTGGTATGGGTTTAATTTCTTCTCAACTGATAGTGTTAAAAAGTTACATGTAAGCCAGTTCTCTGATTGTTGTCAACATGTTAGTTGTTGTCATTACTGTAAGTTTTTTTTAGCTAGATGCACTGTTTAGAAACAGTGCTTAAGCAAAACACTAGTTCATACAGTTTTCTTCTAAATTAAAATCTGCCAAGATGTGTTCTGTACCTGAGCTTTGCTTTTTTAGTCTTGAACTAGAGCTATGAGGCTGATGTGGCTAACAGATCATGGAAGCTTGTATCACACCAATTCGCAAAAGCACAGGATGGCTGCTGCTTAGTCACATTTTCACAGATAACAGTATGGCATACATTGTCAAAAACCACATTAAAAACTCTGAGCTTACTGAGCAACTCGAAATGGTGTGAGGCAAGTGTGAGAAACTACTTTTGGGCTATGGAGACAATGTGTAAATTGAATTTTTCATTGAACCATCGCTTCATTCAGTCTTGTTCGCCTTTCTCCAGTTTTAGAGGTGGTCTTTGGAGAAGCTGTTGTGCAGTGGCTTTGGATCATGGCGCAGACCAACAGCTTCAGCCAGAACACCAATGGAGAGACGGACGACTCTCCTAACATGTTGGTCTACAGAAAGGTAAGACTTCTAATCAAAGCTCTTGGTCTTCACTCTTTACGTTCATGGTGGTCCATGGAGAAACCTAAAGCAATGAAGAACTACAGCTTCATTTGAACCTCCAGCTGAGGGATCATATAAGGTGCTCACACAAGATGTTTATCTTGATGGTTTTGATTTTTTTGATGGTTGATTGGTTGACTAGTTAACTTACTAACTGGACCAGGATGTATTCCAACGTGACTGGCGTCTACCCAGAGGAAAGAAAAATGAAAAAGATCTACTTAACATCTCAGCAGTTTCATCTAGAAGACATTGAGAACTTAAGTCTCAGATCTGCTGCTCAGGTATTTCTTCTGAGAAAAAGAGCTCATTAATCTCACATCTCCTCTTGAGCTTTAGTATAGATCTCAATAAAGTATCACATTGTGCTGAGATTTGCCAGAACACACATGTTTACAGCAGACAGGAGTCTCAGTATGAACTCAACCAATTCTCATCCAGGACTTGACTTCTCAGTATTCTCAGTTTTGCTGCTGTTTATTGACTATAATGTTTGTCCGAACCAGATGTGTCTCATGTCTCCTTTTTGTCACTTGCTATATCTCATAGGAAAAATTAGGAACATCTTGTGTGATATCAAAGAATACATTTTGGGTTATTTTTCAGGGTTTATTGCACTTTCTTATAACTATGTTAAAAATTATATAAACTCATTATTTTGTGCAAGGACATGCCATTTTGCTATTTAGTTTAGTTTGTTTATCTTTGTGTATTATATATTTTTACACTTAAATGTTATGTGTTAAAATAATGTTTAATGTTAACATACAATATAAAACATTGTATTGAATCTTGACCTCAGATTAGAAAGTCATATCTAACCTGAAAATATTATGTATCATTACACCCCTGCTATTTGTCATCATTGTGGGGATCAGGACCTGAATGACTGCAGTTGTCTGAGCTGAACGTTCCTTCAGCGGCTAATGTGCTCTGCAGGCAGGTGCATTGTGGGTAGGGTGCCGGGGAACGCACAGGCCGATAATTAGAGAACTCCAGTTGAGTTGAGGTGAGATTCACTGTGTCTGGGAAGAGAGCTCAGGCTTTTGGATGTCAGCCATACCAAAATCCTTTTGTTCTGACTCACTTTCAAACCATTGTTGTGACTGTACATGACGCATCAACCCATGTGAATGAAGGGAAGACTCCATTCTCTCAGTCTGTCTCTCTCTTATTTTCTTTTTCTCTGTAGATCTCACTGTGTTTCTATAAATTAATAGCATTATTGAGTAAACTTCCACATTTGTATAACAAGGAAGTTATTTTTTAATAGGAAATTATTATATTAATAATAATTGCTAGAAGATAAATTATTAATAGTATTATTCAACATTAAAGTATTATTACAAGACTGCATCATCCAGACATGTTAGTAAAGAATAACAAATAATTTACACTACTAGGAGTCAGTTGTGATTCTTGAGACTTCAGGAGAATTACATAATCACCTGAACATTGTTGTGTGAGATAATCACAATTATTTAATCTATGGGCTCTGAGTGACTCCACAGATTATGGCGCTGTCACTATGATCAGAGGATCGTGAGTTTGAATCCCGATCATGCTGCTTGCCATCGACAGCCGGGGTCTGAGAGAGCACAACTGGCCATGCTCTCACCATCAGAACTGGGATTCTGCACTTTCCTCCGAGCTTGCTGGTGATGTATTGGCAGCAGTTCGAAAAGGGGCAGAGCTTGACTTCACATGCATCGGAGGAGGCCTACGTTAGTCTGCACCCTCCTAGAGTCAGGAACATTTTAAGTGACAGGGAGAGAAAGCAAATGAGCAGGTCAGTTGGCTACCAACACATTGGCGAGAAAATCAGGTTAAAAAAACTATTAATCTGACACATTTATTCTCCACAGTTATTAAATTATATTATCTTATTATCTTATAGACTTTCACAGTCACATATAGGGCTGTAACAATCATAACATTTTAGCTGATGATTAATTGCCATATAAATAATTTTGTATTATTGTAAACTTGTATTATTTTCTTAATTGTGTGCAACTCTTAAAGGCATAGCCAGTCATTTTCACTACCACAAAG
>BRDA01086490.1:12584-35745 GCA_036984385.1 Crenuchus spilurus
TTAACACTAATAGAGTGTGTTGTCACAAGTCCACTAATACATTAATATTATTATTATTATTATTATTATTCAAGGTAAATATATCGCGGAAAGTTCTTTGGGTTCCTGCGAAATGTATCTCCACCTTATCCATTTGTTTTTGTTTGTTTTTTGACTGTTGTTTTTTACCTTTTGTATACCTGTTTAGTATGTTGTGTGAATTCCAATTCAACTTACCTTTATAACTTATTTGTTCACTCAAAAATCGACTCAAAACTTTTTTTGTTTACCTATTCCACCTCTATGTAAAGCGTCCTTGGGTTTCTTGAAAGGCGCTATATAAATGGAACTTATTATTATTATTATTATTATTATAATTACATAATCACCTGAACACTGTTGTGTGAGATAATCACAATTATTTAATCTATGGGCTCTGAGTGACTCCACAGATTATGGCGCTGTCACTATGATCAGAGGATCGCGAGTTTGAATCCCGATCATGCTGCTTGTCATCGACAGCCGGGGTCTGAGAGAGCACAACTGGCCATGCTCTCACCATCAGAACTGGGATCCTGCACTTTCCTCCGAGCTTGCTGGCGATGTATTGGCAGCAGTTCGAAAAGGGTCAGAGCTTGACTTCACATGCATCGGAGGAGGCCTACGTTAGTCTGCACCCTCCTAGAGTCAGGAACATTTTAAGTGACAGGGAGAGAAAGCAAATGAGCAGGTCAGTTGGCTACCAACACATTGGCGAGAAAATCAGGTTAAAAAAACTATTAATCTGACACATTTATTCTCCACAGTTATTAAATTATATTATCTTATTATCTTATAGACTTTCACAGTCACATATAGGGCTGTAACAATCATAACATTTTAGCTGATGATTAATTGCCATATAAATAATTTTGTATTATTGTAAACTTGTATTATTTTCTTAATTGTGTGCAACTCTTAAAGGCATAGCCAGTCATTTTCACTACCACAAAGTAGCAAACAGTATGCAATGAGGACAGTATCACTACATATCACCATATGTATGTGTGGGAGAATGTGTGTGTACTTACCTATATCATGTTGAAGGTGTTATTACCAAACAGTGGCTGTAGGCCTGCTGTAGACTGGTAAGGCCCATGGCTAGCTTAGGAGAAGAAGAAGTGATTTACAAATCATTATCATTGTTTTAATCATATGTATTAACCTTTTCACCTGGTCTCATAAGAAACAGTCCCCCTGTGAGACTGTGATGGTTTATCCAAAAGAAAAAGGGGAGGGGCTTGCCTTTTAAGAGATAGGGGAAAAGGTCAGTCAGGGAGACCTAACTCAAGCGTTACTCACCTCGGGCTGAAGAGAGGCTGAGGCTGAAAGAGAGTAGAGAGGGGAGAAAATGGATTTGGGACACAGCTCAAGCTCAAATAAACATGACTTAACTCTGTGCTTAGTAGCTTTAATAACACCCACAATTAGAATGTTTCATGACATGTTTTAGTTAATGCTGCTTTCTTTTATTTACAGTTATCGACTTTTTGAATATTCACATTCTGTTCATTGCAAAATAAACATATGACTGGCGAGTGGAAGATAAAGGGGCTGTTTCACAAAGCAGGAATTCTCAGTTTAGCCAGGTAACTTAAGCTCAAACTCAAACCTGTCCAATGAGAAAAGAGCAGATGGACATTACTATTGGACAGTCTTCAACATTGGGCTTACAATATCTGACTACCTTCTTTGTTGAATACCCCCATTAACTGTGATTATTTAAAACAATTTGTGTAATAATTATGACATGTTTATTCTGTAATACATAGGTGTCAAACTCTGACCCGCGGGCCAAATTTGGCCTGCTGTGTAATTAAATTTGGCCCGTTAGACAATTCCAAATGACTTTTAGAGCTGGCCCGCCGGTTTTATACAACGTATGAATCGCTAATACTACTGCAATGGTCTGGGGCAGACGCCTTTTGAGTAGAGTGCAGTACGACACAATAACTACAAATTCCAGAATGCTTTGTTGGTGTTTTGCCGCATCAGTCAGGACCCCTAAACAGCCTTTGTTGACGGTAGTCATAGTGACCTCATGCTACTACTGGCACCATGCTAGCCCTCCCAAAAATGGCAAAAAGAGAGGCAGAAAACAGGAGCTTTCTGAACAGGTGGGAGCATAGTATCTGTTTACATATGTAAACACAGACCTGTTTGTCTTTTACATTACATTACATTGCATTTAGCGGATGCTTTTATCCAAAGCGACTTACAATAGTGGGAAAGTACAGATGCGAAAAAAATAATACTAGAGTTGTACTAGTATTTACTAGTACTAGTATACTAGAATTAACATTTGGATATGCTGAGTGCATATCAGTACTCATGGGAAGTATTTGGGATCACTAGTGCAGGTGCTCTTTGAAGAGCTCGGATTTTAGGAGTTTCTTGAACCCAGTGAGGGACACCTCTGCTCTAGTGGTGGTAGGCAGCTTATTCCACCATCTGGAACAAGCTGCCTACCACCACTTGTCTTGTATGTTAAGCCAACGTGGCTATAACCAATTAATGCATTAGACGTCACTATGAATTGAAACACCACAACAAGTACACTGACCTGAACATGACTCACAAGATGCCAGAAGAATGAAAAGAGCAGATGAAAATAAGTTTGTTTGTCAACAGTCTATGTTCAAAAAAGCCACATCACAGGCTTCTGTAAAGGCTAGTTTTACTGTGCCATTGATGTTTTTTTATTTGAAATGTGTGTACTATTAAGTTATATATTATATAGTATTGAGCTTTGCTTGTACCTTATTCAGTGTTTAAGCAAAACTTGTTTGGGTCCATATGAAAAGGTTCATTGTTATATCTGGAGGAAGATGTTTTCAATAAATATCAATGTTGACCCGCAACGTTGTCCATGTTTTACATTTTTGCCCACTGTGGATTTGAGTTTTGACATACTTGCTGTAACAAATATAATTTGAATTGTCATCAGTTATGTTGAAACAAGTAAATGTACTGAAACAGCAGAAAATATTGTATAGGTTATGAAAACAAATACTTAAATGACTAGTGTTATACCACCTTTAGTGGACAGTGGTGAGTGATGTTGGCTGAGCACTGTGGTCAGTTTGGATCTATTGACTACAGATAGACAGGACGTAGGATAAGTGATTACTTAGGCTTGTATGTTAATAGTTAACATAGCATAAATAAGTGAGAATTACATTTTTAATCACAATAATTTATATAGCAAGATACATTTTCATGATAGCGACAGCCCAGGCAGTACTATAATTCACTTATGAATGGATTTTTTTATGAATGAGGCTTGTGATTCATGCTTATTGTAGAGTGTATTGTATTTTTTGTCAGGCCACAATTAAGTCTGATGAGTGATTAAAACATGCTTTTGTTTGTAACTGAGAGAAATGCAGGAGCAATAATTATATTTTACTTCCCATAAATTACCAGAAAAAGTGGAAGTTGAGTTGAGAATATCAATAGGCAATCTGCGTGCATTCTTTCCAGTCACAGATTCGACTTGAAACGTTAATTAACAGCAAAAGTCGGGGAAGCACAACTCCGACAGAACGAGAACGCACACTTGCTCTGTCTCTGTGCTCTTTGCTCCGCTCTACAGCGTGTTGGGTTTAACTCAGTTTCTCCCCAGGTGGGAGCGAAGCATGTTGTCAGAATGCCTCAGTCAAATTGAGCTGGGGAGATAGTGAATCATTTCGCTGTCAAAGGCCACAGAGGCTTTCTTCAGCACTTTGTTGTTTCTTTTTCTCTCTCCGTGTCTCCATTTTCATTTCATTTCCTTCACCCTTCAGTTAATTTCCACATTTCCTCTGAGCCACCTCGTTCCCATTACCGGAGGCAGACACACACACATACATGTATATAAATGCAAAGATACATGAAGAAGCCCAGTGTGAAGGACCCCCTGTGTAAAGCTGTAGATGAACACACAATCTCTATTTGTTTCCACAGCTCATCAGACATGGCTGACCCAATTACTGAACCAGTACCTAATGTTTGGCCTCATACTGCTGGCCTTTTACAGCCAGGCAGACATAACTGTAAAGAATTTCAAGTATAGATACTCATAACCTTCTCTTCATACTAATTTCAATCTTTATATTAAGTAAAAGCTTTTATCTTTACTGCCATGAACAATAAAATCAAATGTTCAGATGAATTGAAATCGAAAGGTGATATTAGGCAAATTATTTTTCTTTTGCATTTTTACCATTGCTATGTGACTTTTTATGGTGCTGTCTTTATTTAATTGTTGACTTAAGTCTACAAGCACTCTAATCTATGATGTATTGAAAAATCTACACAAATATATATTCATTATGTAACATATATGTTTATATGCAGATCATATACACATAAAAAAATTAGAGTATCATTAAAGTTAATTGTTGATAGTTTTATTCAGAAAGGTGAGCTGTCATATTTTATATTCATTACATGTACAGTGACATATTTCAATAATCAGTGTAGCTTATAGCTTATGAAAATTAGAAATGCAGAATCTCAAGTGATTACTGAAGATTTGATTAGAGTTATTACAGAATTATTTTTAATATTTCATTTCAGTTTCATTCACCTATTCAGCCAGTATCAACATTAAAACAAAAAAATGCCTTTTTAAAATTTAATTATCAACACAAATGAAAAATTTCACTGTATTCTAATGAGTGGAGATACACTAGTGAACCATTATAGTCATTATATAATATTTAAATGTAGGCTACACAAGCATAACATCAACTAACTACAAAGATACAATTTTAATAAGATTATAATGTAAAGTTTCAGTCTGGGGTTCATGCAAATGAGACATAGAAACTCCACTGTGACCTTCTCTCCAGTAGAGAGTGAAAAATGGACGAGCTTGTACAGAAGAACAGAGCTCCAGCATAGATTTTTTTCCAGAATTAGGAATGCATGTTTTTTAATTTTCTAATTCTAATATTGGATGCTTACTGGGGTACTGAATGCTTACTGTGGTATGTGAATGAATGTGTAACTTGATCACATTGTTTATCACACTAATTAATATCACAAGAATCAATTCATCGCAATAATTGTTTACATTTACATTATCGTGCAAGCTTAACAAGTATAGATACAATTTATTTTGTAATTATACCCCTTGATTTGACAGTGGGTTAATCTTAGGGCTGCAGCTATTGATCATTTTAGTAATCAAGACAAATCTTCTGTGGATTTCTGTTAATTTTAGTAATCAGCAAATTTTATTAACCTTGTTACTCCAGTTTATTCAAGAATCGTTTCAGCCGTAGTTGATTTAATATCAGGATTTGGTATCCTCACAATATTTTGAAATACAAATTAAGACAAAATGTTACTGTAAACAACTTACCGACAGCACCAGAGCTGGGAGGCAGAGGAATGCTGGAATGAGTAGTTAATTGGTGCTGACCATTTGTAGCCTTTGGTTTTTACAACTTTGTTGTGAAAAGAATGTCCATTTTTCATGATGGATTTGATCAGTTTCTCTTTGTAGTCTTACAATATTACAATGTACTGTTACATCCCTATTGCTATTACATTATTTTTTATTTTAAAAAATTATAAAGTTATTATATAACTTTAAAGAGTGTTTTTGTCCATGACAGTATTGTCATACAATATCAGAAACCACATGAGCAAGCCTGTTTGAGATGTTTTTATTATTTAGCCATGCAAAGTAAAGAAGCAGACTTCAGACACTAACGTTTTAGATGATCATCTACACTTAAAGAAAGTATAAAGAAAGTTGTATAAACCCCTTACGCCTGGTTCACACTACAGAATTAAAAAAAAAAACTGTAGAAAATCTGAGACACCCCAAACATAATTAAATTTTTTTCACAGATTTTTCTGTCCTTTATCATTGTTAGTCATAAAGGCCCCCACACTACACCCTCTGTCTTGAATTAAAACACCACACACTTTACCAGTAACACACCTGACCGACAGCTTCAAGCCTCAAAACCTTGCTGCAGTTTCTTGAGAACTGAGAGCAAGCAGGAGTTTCTCACAAACTAGATGTAAACAAATATGGCGGATGACTGTGAAATCCTTGCAGTGCTAGTTGTGAGAGTTTTGTGTATGTGGAAGAAACACATTATAAAGACATTATGAATATAAATACATTATAAAGACACTCATATTGTTTCCACAGCTCAACAAGTTCATCTCACTCGTGATTTAACCACCACGCGTTTCTGACACATTCAGCTCGGCTCTCATTGGTTGATGGTCTTTTAGGCATGACATGAACATCACATTTTACACCATAGAATCAGCAGCACCCCACACTACATGATTTTGAGTCTAAATACTGAACATGTTTAATTTTTATGATTCCTCAATGGGGTGCAGCCCTGACTGCACTGGGAGAAGATCAGAGGGTGGATTATAGACACCTCATACTACCGGATCATCTGGAAAGATCATCAGTTACCATCATGACCTTTCATGATGTTCAGGAGGAGCAAATCAGCCTCAGATTCAGCCCAATTATCCTGTAGTGTGAATTAGGCTTTAGTCCATCCATCCCTGATCAAAAAGAGGGCAAATTTTGAATGGATAGCAGCCACATAATTGAACTTCTTTATTTAAATTTTAGATGTCAAAATCTGCTCAGCTGTATTGATATGTTGTTGGCACAGAAGAGATAAAAAAATGGTCACAAAAGACTTTTTGTGTGCAGACTAGTCTTTTGTATTGGTAGTGTTACCGAAGCTAGGAGGCAGGACAGGGGTGCTGGTAAAAGTGGGGCACGTCAAGTCTGCATATAGAGAACAGGGGCTGCTATGTTGTGAGTTATAACTTATTTTCCCCGTCTGCCTGAGTGTGGGTTGGTGAAGCAAAGAATTATGACTGAAAGCCTGGGGGAACAACAATGACACATATAGCACACTCACACATACACATCACAAACACTTATTACCGTACACACAGACACACACACACACAGACACACACACACACACACACTATGTTACACACACAGTTATCCAGTTTCAAGCGTTCTTTGCAATACATACAGCACAGAGCATTTTAACATACAGTGAGGAAAATAAGTATTTGAACACCCTGCAAATTTGCAAGTTCTCCCACTTAGAAGTCATGGAGGGATCTGGAAAAAATCTGGAAATCACAGTGTATGATTTTTTAATAATTTATTTGTGTTTTACTGCTGCAAATAAGTATTTGAACACCTGTGAAAATCAATGTTAATATTTGGTACAGTAGCCTTTACAGAGGTCAAACGTTTCCTGTAGTTGTTCACCAGGTTTGCACACTGCAGCAGGGATTGTGGCCCATTCCTCCACACAGATCTTCTCCAGATCAGCCAGGTTTCTGGGCTGTCACTGAGAAACACGGAGTTTGAGTTCCCTCCAAAGATTTTCTATAGAGTTTAGGTCTGGAGACTGGCTAGGCCACTCCAGAACCTTGATATGCTTCTTACAGAGCCACTCCTTGTTTATCCTGGCTGTGTGCTTTGGGTCATTGTCATGTTGGAAGACCCAGCCACGACCCATCTTCAATGCTCTAACTGAGGGAAGGAGGGTGTTCCCCAAAATCTCACAATTCATGCATCCTCTCCTTAATGCAGTGCAGTCATCCTGTCCCATGTGCAGAGAAACACCCCCAAAACATGATGCTTCCACCTCCATGCTTCACAGTAGGGATGGTGTTTTTGGGATGGTACTCATCATTCTTCATCCTCCAAACACGGCGAGTGGAATTAAGACCAAAAAGTTCTATTTTGGTCTCATCTGACCACAGCACTTTCTCCCATGACTCCTCTGGATCATCCAAATGGTCATGGGCAAACTTAAGATGGGCCTGGACGTGTGCTGATTTACACAGGGGAACCTTCCTTGCCATGCATGACTTTAAACCATGACGTCTTAGTGTATTAGCCACAGTAACCTTGGAAGCTCTCTTCAGGTCATTGACCACCTCCTCCCATGTAGTTCTGGGCTGATTCCTCACCTTTCTTAGGATCATTGATACACCACGAGGTGAGATCTTGCATGGAGCCCCAGTCAGAGGGAGATTGACAGCCATGTTTAGTTTCTTCCATTTTTTATAATTGCTCCAACAGTTGATCTTTTTTCACCAAGCTGCTTGGCAATTGCCCCGTAGCCCTTTCCAGCCTTGTGGAGGTTTACAATCTTGTCTCTGGTGTCTTTGGACAGCTCTTTGGTCTTAGTCATGTTAGTAGTTGGGGTCTTACTGGTTGTGTGGGGTGGGCAGGTGTCTTTATGCAGCTAACGACCTCAAACAGGTGCTTCTATTTTAGAATAATAAGTGCAGTGGAGGTGGACTTTTTAGAGGCGGACTAACAGGTCTTTGAATGGCCAGAATGTTTGCTGATTGGCAGGTGTTCAAATACTTATTTGCATCAGTAAGACACAAATAAATGATAAAAAAATCATACATTGTGATTTCAGGATTTTTTCTTTTAGATTATGTCTCTCACAGTGGACATGCAGCTAAAGATGAAAATTTCAGACCCCTCCATGATTTCTAAGTGGGAGAACTTGTAAATTTGCAGGGTGTTCAAATACTTATTTTCGTCACTGTAAGCATAAAAAAGTGCCTTCCTACCTGTCCATCAATCAATCAATCAATCAAAATTTATTTATATAGCACTTTTTACAATGGACATTGTCACAAAGCAACTTTACATAATCAGTATCAGACATTTTGATGTTCAGCACTTTACCCCACATCTGAATACCTCTAATGTGGTATATATAATAATATGGTATAATAATATGGTACTATGTGTCCAAATGTTTGTGGACACCCCTTCTAATGAATGCATTCAGCTACTTTAAGTTGACACAGATGTAAAAATGCACACACAGCTTGTCTAGTCCCTGTAAAGATATCCTGCTAATAGAATAGGACTACACACAAACCTGCTGGCACCATGTCTGATGCCAGGTGTGGGATAGTGGGGTATAAAGCCCAGCATTGAGCTGTGGAGCAGTGGAACTCTGCTCTTCTCTGCTCCAGCCAGTTCATTTGGGATGAGTTGATGGAGCTGGAGATGAGGATCTAAAATCCTGTCCTCACTGCCACTCGTGTCTTGTCCTCACGGCAATGCTCCAAAATCTAGTAGAAAGGCTTCCCTGGTCAGTAGAGACAGTTTCTCCAAAAATGTTGGATAGACTCTTTTTTAAACCTTTGATATTGAAAGACCTGTCACAATTGTTACATAGTCACCTGATTTCACAATCATATGTTTACAGAAATGGAAGCTGAAGTGTAAATTCTGCAATAAAGACTTAAATTCTTCGGTGCTCATCAGAGTTTACCTAAGCCAGTACAATTCATCCATTCGGCTTCTTGCCTAATCACGAGCTTTAAAAGGATGTAAATTGCCTGAGCTCTATCACAGGCCCCGACGCGTCCCTGTGTTCCTCCTTCCTCCTCACCACCACCAAGTTGGTCCTGGTCCTGTTGCCTAAGGGTGTGGCTCCGCTTCTGCCATCCATCTGTTTTGCAGTGTTTACTCTAGACTGAATGTGGGGTCTACTCCAAGGACCCTAATAATTAACTTCTCGGCTAATATCCTCTTCTGAGTTTTTATGGCAGAATTAAGCGCCATTGGGTTTGGATTAGTTTATGTGGGAGACCTTTATAATGATGTATGTATTTATTTTGTAGTTATTGATATATTGTAATGTGTTATATTTATTTATATGCCAATGTCAGGGTAGAGACCGAGACAGGAGAGCATGGACACACTTGCTGAGAAACTTAAAGTTTAATAAGGTGAACAATCCAACTAAATGTAGCACAAATATACACTGATGACATGGAACCTAAACTAGAACAAAATAAACAAAACACATAAACACAGTGAACACAGAGACAGGAGGGTATAAATAGGAGATAATGACATACAGGTGCAGACACTAAGAAGCAGGGTGTAATGGGGCAGGACAAGGGTGGAGACTTAAAAAGACAGATACTAGATCACACTACATGACATGAAATTGTTACAGCCAATTGTCAGCTTAAATTTGCTGATTTTGATGGGTGTTGCTGGCAGTGCATCATAATGGTTGTCAACTAATAACATGGATGATAATTACATATTTGACATATGTGTATCTGGATATAATCCTGATTCCCAAGACTGACGAAATGACCAGGTGTAAACAGGGTCTTTGTTAAAGCAGTTTAACTTGACTTTGTTGTGTTAATGCCTTTGTCATATAAGACCCATAAACATACATCATCCACATCTTGTGGAAATTAGACTTTGCCACATGTTTTCAAATGACAGCAAATATCTGCAGTGTGGACCTGGTTTGAAGTGTAAAATGAAAAATGCAGATATTGAGTTGTACTTGGCATTGACAGATTTTATATTAAAGATGTGCAGTTGAGCAGAACCTTGTTTGGGACATCTCTGCTATTTTGAAATAGAAGAAATAGCCTAGATTGTGTACTTATATGCAGACTTGGCAGAAGGTCATTTTGGGAGAAAGAGACCGAGGGATCCAATCACTAGTTTTACCTCCTTCTGTGCTTTTGCCTCCAGCACCTGAACATGAATAAGCCACCCAGTTGTGTACAGTATGAGAGGAAAGGAGTGGGAGTGGAGACAGATAAAGACAATGTAGCTAGAGAATGGAAGGAAGGAAGAATGAGAGAGTGAGTGAAAGGAATAGGAAGAGTGTGTGCTAAGTGAATGAATGTAGGTGGTGTCTGTTACAAATTGTAATATGTGTCCAGAAGTGATGGAGGTAGAACACTGAGTCAGACAAGTCTAAAATAAAAAGCTCCTGTCAGCACAGTGCAAGAAGAAATCCAGATAACACTGCAAATAAAATGTACAGTCCACCTTCATTTAGAGCAGAACTGTTCATAATCATCTAAAAGACAAAAGTAGAACTTTAGAATGTTAAAGATGATAAAGATTTAACATGATTTATTTAATAAATCACACCAAACGGTAGAGGTCTCCCGCATGTTTTCGTCCCGCTCCCGGCCGCTCCCGCGATAAAATCGTCATATTTGGTCCCGCTCCCGCTCCCGCCCGCCACATAAACATGTCTGCCCGCTCCCGCCCACAGTCCTCACAGGGGGCGTTTCGTTCGCCGCGCACGAGTTGAGTTTGTCCTCCAGTGTGTGTGTCCTCCAGTGTGTGTGGGGTGCGCAAGCAGTCTCGTTCAGAGACACATGGAGGGGAGCGCATGTTGCTGGATCGGTTCTGGGTTGGATGTAAAATCCGGAGTTATTGCTCCGTAGCCCCGCCTTGTTACTGCCCCTGATCTGATTAACTATACAGAGCATAAGAATTACTTACATATTATGCTGGTAGAGGAAAGTTAACTTCGCAAATCCAGTATAATACAGAACAGTCTTATTATTACATATAGAACGTGCTCTGAGCTGCTGATGAGGTCAGTGTTACTGCACATCTCACAGACGGTAAGTTAATCACACAAACAAATTAATTACATCTACCAACACAGGATGATGACTACATTAATAAAACACTAAGCCAGCACAACACAACTGCATAACATAACCGATATGAACAATTTATAACTATTTTTCAACCGTGTACTTGCCGCAAGTGCTTCTGGGTGATGATGTCACCCTCTACATGGCCAATCAAATCTAATTTTTAAAATCATGGCCTAATGAATTAGTGCAGAGAGAGTCGTGTGCATCTCTCTCTGTGTGTGTGTGAGAGAGACAGAGAGAGAGTGACAGAGAGAGAGAGACAGAGAAAGCAAACACACGCGTTTGTGTGTGTGTGTGAGAGAGAGAGAGAGAGAGAGAGGGAGACTGAACGTCTGTTCGACGCTCCGCCAGTATTTTGACTGTCTTACTGACTGTTTAGCTGCATGATTCTAATCATTTTCTAGACTATTTATTAATTTGCGGGATTTTTCGACATGTACGTCTCGTCCCGCTCCCGTGACGACTGACTGACTGACCGACCGCTCCCGCAAGAGATGATTAATTGTGGTCCCGCGCCGCAAGATATTGCAACGGGTCCCGCAGATCCCACGGGAGTCCTGGGGTAATGCAGACCTCTACCAAACGGCACAATGTTTTTGCCCATTGTTAATTTCTTACCAAATTTTTGCAGGTGACTAGAACCTACTCAATCAATCACAGCTGTTTCAGCACCAACCCAGGTGACTGATAGGCTTATTGTATTTATATCAGCATCCTATACTTTTTTAAAACATAAAGAAGATTATAACCATCAGATGATGTTTCTACCTAATTCTGATGTCTTTTCTTAGCTCAGGCGCTGCAGGTTCCCTGTAGTTTGTTCTTGGCTTTGTTACATGTAAGGCTAGCATCTGCAACAGCAATTCAAATTGGGTTACTCACATCTGAAAATATCTTCTAAAGTGCTCATTATAAAGTATTTCAAATGGCTGGTGTATCTAAATTTTGGGCACATGATTCAAGATGCTTATGAAACCAGCAGACTCTCTCACAGCCCACATCTACTTTTAATAAAGACCCACAGGTAATGTGTTTTCATGCATACATAATTTTTCAGTTGTAATTATTTTATTGTGCAGCACTTTGTAGTGCTTCCTTAGAAAAGTGAAATATAAATAAAGTTTACTTACCAACTAATGAAACTGCGATAAGTTTATGATAAGCAGCACTTATTTGGTAATCATATAAATAGGGCTTCAACTATCAAATATTTTTGTAATCGAGTATTCTGTTGATTTTTTCACTGATTAATCGAGTAATCAAATAATACTTTTGTGTTATGCAACATGAAATGCCTCTTAAAATAAGCAAGCAAGTTATTCCTCACAAAACATTTGTATTCAAACTCAACACTTTTATTAGATCAAAGCTTAAAACCATTGGCATTTCTGTGAAACTTTTATGATGTACATCAAAAGAAACTATGAAATACAACTTCACAAACATAGGTTACCCTGTTTGTCCTTAGTTTTATTTTAGTAAAAAAAATAGAATATAGAGAGAGAGTGTGAATGAGTGAGGGAGAGTGTGTGTGTCTCGCGCGTGGAAGGGAGGGATGAGGAGGGATAAATTACATGAGTGATACTGTAGTTCTTTTTTTTTATTTTATTTTATTTTATTTTTTTTTATTTCTAGGTTTTTGCCAATTTTTATATCCTTCCCAATGTAGTGGTAGCCAATTAGCCCATCCCCTCCGTTAGGCCTCTCCCCATCACTTTGCAATGTCCCTGACTCTAGGAGGGTCCAAGCAAGCACAAGCCTCCTCCATTGCGTGTGATGCAGTCACCGCCTCTTCTCGAACCACTGCTGATACACCATCAATGGAGAGCCTAACGCGCTCGGAGGAAGGCACACAGGGTCCTCAGCTCAGATTAGACCAATCAGTAGACGTCTGAGCCAGTAGACATTGTAATGTGAAAGTGATAGGGAGAGTGAGAGCGCCATCTACCCGCCCAGAGAGAGCACTGCCAATTTTTGCTCTCTTGGGCCCCGACTGTTGATGGCAAACAGCATGACCGGGATTCGCGATCCTTGGGTCATAGTGGTAGCGTCTTTGCCCGCTGAGCCACTCGGGGCCCCTGATACTGTAGTTCTAACAAGCACGTGTATTCATATCAGTTACCAGTCGTAAACTGTGAACTGCATGCTTTCTATTTAAGGTCCATTTTACACTGTCTGCCTTACGCATTGTAAAATAGTTCCACACTTTAGACATTTTCTGCCTTTTACACACACCGGTGTCTTCACAGTTTGTGTAAAATAATGATACCAGAACTGTGCAGTAGTCTACAAAGCGAGAGTGATACGATAACAAATATATTTCAACTAGACGGACTTTGGTGACGGGCAGCAAGGTGGCTTGGTGGTTACCATGCTCGCCTCTCAGTGCTGAGGTCTTGGGTTCGAGTCTGCATTTGGGTAGAGTTTCAATGTTCGCCCCATGTCTGTGTGGATTTCCTTCCAGAGTCCAAAAACATGGTGGTCAGGTGGATTGGATACTCTAAATTGTCTGTGTGTAATCTATAAATAATTTGAGCATATTCTTTAATTTTAAGCTTTAATTTTAATAATAAAAAAAAGTAATATTAAGCAGGAGACCCTGAACCTTTACCCAATCTTGAATAACTTTAACACTAATGAAGATCTGGTGATAAAATGTGGATTAAATAAATGTCAGTCTGTGTGAAAAAGACTGATGTATGATTACAGTGCATGTAGACATGTGTTAATTTCTAATGCCTAATATCTGTGGCTCTCAGAGCGGAGGCCGGCAGCGGCCTTCATCAGTCACCTGCCATTGCAGTGAGACATTAAAGCCGTCAGTTATACTCATGGACACAGCACAGGATGTTGTTTATTACCCTGATAATTGTCCAGTGATCCCTGCATAATGTATCAGTATTTTTTTTCCACTGATTGTAAAGTGTCCTTGGGTCTGTGAAAGGCGCTATATAAGTGTAACGTATTATTATTATTATTATTATTATTATTATTATTATTATTATTATTATTATTATTATTATTATTATTATTATCAGTGCACAGTACAGGAGAAAGTGTTCATAATGTGAACTCACTGGATAACAAACTCCATTCAGAAGTCTACAAAATTTGCCAAAAAAGCAGGTCTCCATGCAGACACATCACACCTGATCAGGAGAAAAGATGGTGGACATTTTCAGCACGTTTTAACATTTTTTCACATAGACTGAAGTATATTTAATCAAAATGTCATCACCGTATCTTCATTAGTGTTAAAGTTATTCATGATTGTTTGGTTAAAGAAGCAAATAGGACACCTTGTGTAAATCTTTCCGTTCTTGTTACCTTTGCACCTCACCTCCCCCCGTGTCTTCTTCATCAGATTCCTTACTTATAAAGGGTGGCTGAGCTTTACTCTTCCTAGAAGTTGCCAGAACCTCATCCCCAAATAACTCAAGATTCCTTCACCTCTTTAGTCTATTATGCCTGGTTCGCTCTAGCAAATTCATCAGTTAGCACTGTGCTAACTGTGTGCCTAAACCATTACTTGCTTGCCTCAGTATGTGTGATACTAATGTTAATGAGTGATCATGATTACTAATAGCTTCATGTCACAAAACTACAATATAAAGGTTTTTTTTTAAATTGTGTTATTTTCAGTCATGTTATGACTATAAAGCTATAAAGACATGTAATGACTATATATGCCTATAAAGACCCCACTATAGCAGCATGCAGCCTGTCAGTAAGCCGTAACACAGCTGTGTGGTCTTTGTTCGCTGTTGACAGCACCGACTCGTGCTGTCCCTCGAGGTCATAAAGAACACGGTGAGTAAAGCCCAGTGGGAACAGGCTACTAGGCAACTGCGGGCCACACAGCAGAGTGGCCAGCGTTACCTCTGGGTATGGGGACCAACATGGAGAAGGACAATACACAGGTTTCAAGTGTACATACTATTAATTTTTTTTACTTTTCAGTCTTGATTTTTTACTCTGAATCTGCTATGAAGATGACTAAATTCTGATTTTTCATTTCATTTGGTTTTCAAACTACCATGAAGCTTAAATGACAGATTGAAGATTCATGGTGGGAACTTCTTTACTCATCTTCTTTATAAGACTTTAATTTGTGTCTAATAAAATAAAAATTGGTCTGTTGCTGTTTATTTCTGCTATCTGAATGTAATATCATCCTGTACATCCTGCATTTTCAGTAAATGATGACTGTTTTGGGCATCCCCCCATTTTCCTATAGAATAATTATAGTAGTAGTAATAAAAATGCATTGGATTCATCAGTGTTAACAAAAGCCATATTTTACTGTTTGATAGGATATGCACATTGCTTCAGTTAGCTAAATCAGAAAAAAATGATTTGATGTACAAATATAAAATGTAGATTATTACAGGATTACATTCACATTGAGAAGTAAATTGCAGGGGAACCAGATGTAGTCTTTTTCTGTTAAACTGCAGGTTTGGGAGAGGCTGTTTTTTTAGTCATTAGTGGACGTCTGTGTCTGGCAGCTCAAATCAGTAAATCAGTGTTCAGCAACTCTACATTTTTTTCGATTTTGCCTGGATTGTTATAGAAAAATGGTACTGTTTTGCTTTAAGTAGCAAGAAAAGGTATACAAGTTTTATATAATTATAGTGGCCAACATTTTCCAGGTATTATTCAAATGTGCTGAACAGTAAAAAAAATACTGATACACAAACTGAAATCATCTCACCAAAGTTTTTTATTGTACAGTACAAATAAAATTAACAGCACTATGCACTTTTTGTTTACATAAACATAAAAAATACACAGTATCTTATGTAGATGTATAAAATATGCAATACCTTTGAATCTAATCACATTTTTTGTGCAGAAAATTTTATTTAGTGCAGGTTTAAACGACTGCTTTCTATCAAATGTTACACACTGGATTTCTGTCATTAGTGCATTAGTGGCATGGTTGCGCTATAACATAGTCATTATAGTACACTGAGAAAGACCAAACCAAAACTGTCAAAAGTCAGTGTGCTGGAAAGCAGTTCCAAACTCACACTCAACTTTAAGACTCCTAAAGTTTAATCTCTGACACTCTACTTTTCCAAAAAGCAGCAGTGTTCCATGACACAAAAACCATCTACGTCTGGGAGACTGTTGCTAACTTTGATTGATGCCATACAGTATTTAACATGATTTTTACAATGCACTGTAACTGAATTTTAATGCTAATTAAAATATGAAACGGTGGTACTAATCGTCATGAATTTTACCGTGGTTTACTGTGAAACCGGTAGCCATTTAATCTCTTGCTTTAAGTATGCATGCGTGCATATCTTGTGTAACTCCTGACATATTTAAGCCACATTAAAAGCTCGGCAGCACTTCCCTGTCAGAGCTTTCATTTCCCCCAGAAACACTTTCTTATGTGGAGCTCCCCACTGCAACATGCTTATGTCACTGAGCCATCAGAGTGTACAGGAGACACCCAGTTTTCCCTCAGGCACTATGTTGCCCCCGCACCACCAACCGAGGCTCCACCATGCTTTTCCTCCCATCCATAATTTATGCTCCAAACCAATGTGCTGCTTTCAGCACAGGCTGGCATATCACATGTTTGGTGACTAACAGCATGGTCTAATCCTTACCCTGCTCACTGTCCACGTCATCAAGTGTGGGCACACCTAGCATTTAGATATAAGCAAGCATGTTTTTATTTCTGGTTTGAATTATGTTCAAGCTGTGAAAACAGCTTTCATATGTAGACATTTGTGACAGTCCTATATTTGAAACAATACAATAATGCACACTAAAACGGTACTGTAAAAATACAGCCAAATTAAAACAGTAAGATACAGTTTTTGGTAAAATACAGTAATACTGTGAATAGCAAGGCTTTATTCATGGTATTACTATATGATTACGATATATGACACCAGTAAAGTACAGTACAGTATAAGCTAGCAGAATGATCAGACATCCTGCCATTATCACACCCATTTAATCCTTATCAGGGTCGCGGTTAGTCCCCTACCCCCTCACTGGACGCAGGGCAGGGCATTACACAATTCAACTATACAAGCCCAGGACAGGGTGCCAATCCATCGCTGGGTGCACACACACACACACACACACATACACAGACACATCCGGACAATTTAGAGTAATATAGTTGGGGACAGGACAGGGCGCACGCGTGCGCACACACACAAATGCACACACGTACACAGATGTATAGACAATTTAGAGTACCCAATTCACCTGACTTCCACATTTTTGGACTGTGGGGAGAAACCGGAGTCCCCGAGGAAACCCACGCAGACACGAGCAGAACATAGAAACTGGACTAGAACCCAAGACCTCAACGCTGAGAGGCGAATGTGCTAACCGTTAAGCCACTGTGCCACCCCATGATCAGACAGACAATCAAATATACATTGTTATACTTTTCCATTACCATGGAGGTACTGTAAAATAACAGTAACATGATTACAAATACTGTAAAATTACCATAAAACAGTTAAACTACTGTCACAAACTAATTCTGTATACAGTAAAATAGTGTTGAATGACAGTAGCTGTACTTTTACTATATAGTAAAATATGGGCATATCTTCTGGCAGTATTTTACAGTGAATTTACAGTGAATTTTTTGTTAAGTGCAGCGAGCCAAATGTTTTCAATATGTGCTTTTAACAATAGCTTATATTTCATTACTCAATTCATTATTTAGGCTAAATCACTTCTTCATAACAAGGTTTTGAACATGTGAGTATTACAAAAGATACCCAGGATTAGCAAATATTTCATGTTAAAAAACCTTTGTGTTCTTTTTTTATTAGATTGACTTAATTGCTTGCTAATTAATTGTCTTAATTAATAGCTACCCTTGTGACAGGCTTTACATAACCTATTGAGCATAATGAGAAATTGTGCTAAAAAATATAGTGTCATTAATTTCAAATGCTATTTATTTTGTATACGTATGAAAGGTCACCCTATCAATAGAGCAGGTGTAGCTTTTTTATTGTGTAATTAAGCTACACATAGTATGTGTGAATCACCCTATAACTCATCCACCATCCCCTAAAGGCTTGTGCTTCATCATCCTTTGGTTGAGATCTAAAGATCTTTGCTTCTGTTAATCTCTCTTCCTCACTGTGACTGAGAAGCTTGACTTTATTCATATAGCTCTTGGCAGTTAACAAAACACATTAGCAAGACAGAAGTGCCACATATAAAAAGGTTATGAAAAACTTTATAATTATTTCTCTACTGATCTTCTTTTCTTTAGGTACTGACGATATCCTCAATATATCCACTGAAGCATTTTATGACATAATTAATCATGGCAGTGATAACATATTCTCATATTGCTGTAATCACAAATATGACAATGAAAAAAGCCATGCTTGCACTAGCACAACAAGCTACAACATTCTTAGATACTTAGATAGCAACATTAAACAAATAAATTTCTACCAGGACAGGGCACATGTGTGTGTGTGTTTGTGTGTGTATGTGTGTGTGTGTAATGAATATTGTATTCAATGTGTGGAAATCCATTGCCTGATTACATTTTTATACCCAAGCAAAGCTTTTATCTTGACAATATTTATGTTTGTGGTTGTATAAATACAACCTCTATCTATTTTTATATATTTAAAACCAATGCAACTAATTGGAAATGCAGATATTTTGAGAGCAGGCCAGCCATTGACTGATACATAGTGCTGATACTTTAATTGAGACAAAAGGCTAGGTTTATCATTCATGTCTTCATCTGCTTGTAGAATGGATAAAATTGATACTAGGGTACAGGTGGGCAATATGGCAAAATATCATACTGTGATACTTCAAGAAGTTTTTTTATGATACAAAATGTACCACAATTATTATTTTTGAAACCTGCTTAGTTTGCAGATAAAAATAAGCAAATACTTTAAAAATAATACCAAAAACTATAAATTCACTGACTTTACATTCAACAGTTTACATGCACTACAATAAAAAGGGAGTAATTATGCTCTCACTTAAATGAAACATGGATTTGGAAGTGTTTTTAAATAGTGACCATATGCTCAAAAAGCATACTTGTATATTTTTTCAATTCTTTTTTCTTTTATACATTTTCATAATTTATCATAATAATGATACATTTTGTCGTATTGCTCAGCTCTACAATAAGAGGAGTTCATTTTATTCTAGTACACTCACTAATAAGGCTGCCTACTCATGTGCCATTTTTGTCCAAAAACATCAATAATCTTCAGCCTGTCAATAATCTATATCTAGTGTGTGAATTGAGGAAGAGGTCAGTTAGAAAATAACAGTGAGAAATTTCTGATTCCTGAAGGCAAAGTTGTTTCAGGCATTTAATGACCAGTATTTGTTTGTTTGTCTCTCTTCACACTCTGAGAGATCCGGTGGTGATGTGTTGACCGTGATGGGGTTTGCCATCAGCGATGGTGACTCACCGTGTCCTACCTCTACATTTTGCCTGGAATGTCAGCCGAGCTGCTGAGGATCAGCATGCTGGTACTCGGAGGAGAAGCGTCATGAAACGAGATTAGTGAATGTCCCCCAGGGACGGCTTGGTTCAAACGCTTGGCTGTCTCACTTAGACGTAGACCCCATTTTCATCCAGTGACCTTGATTCTATGTGCTACCTACTTTTGATCATATAATGCTTCATGCAAGTATAAAGCAATCAGGCTAATTCAGTGCATGTGTGTGTGTGTGTGTGTATGTGTGTGTGTGTGTGTGTTTGTGTTTTTGTGTTTATTCGTTACCGAATGTGTTTCATTAGGTTCTCACCTGTGCCTTTCTTTTGGCATGTGCTTTGTGTGTGTGTGTGTGTGTGTGTGTGTGTGTGAATGTGTTTTATCTTGTTCACACTTGTGCTGCTATTCTGGCTATTTCACACTTCACACTTATGTGCCTGAGTGCATGCCTCTTTTCTGGCATCTGATGTCTGATCATTTTAGCAGTAGTATTTCTTTTATTTTGAAGCATTTAATTTGTAAAGGGATTAAGCCATAGCCAATAAAACTGTCACCAGGGACTTATTTTCCCTATATATTGATGTAATCTTAAGGTTTGTGTGAAACTATTGTTTCAAAATGCTGCTATAGTCAGCATTAGCAAACCTAGTTGTTTTCTTAATATTAGATTAAAAAAATTGCAGCACATCGCTTTGCTTACAGTATCGCAGTATATTGAATATTAACAGTCATATATGTTTACTGTAAGTAAAAGTAAAGACATTCTTTTCCAAGCCATTTTGAAGCATTGCTGTTGGTCTATTCTTCATATTAAGGAGACCTGCTAAGTGCAAATGATGTAGAAAAAGATTATTTTTATATGCCAGCAACAATACAGAAGGATACAAGCAGATTTTCAGCATTTGAAATGATGAGAAAAAATGTAAACTCAGTGTAAAAGGGGTTAAAATTAGAGCTGGGTGATATGATTGATCAATCTTGATAATTATCACGATATTAAATTTTCTAACACTGTCATAGTTTTAAAATAACATCTTTCTAAAAACATCAGACTAAATACATGAAATGTTACTATTTAAAATATTAAAAAGTTTATTGCCAGAACGTAATATACAGGAACACAGAATGCAAATTACTCAACTACAGTTAAAGATGTCACTGGAACTAAACTTAGTAAATTTACATTTTGGTTCCTCTTCCCAGAAGAGGTAAAAATGTCTAACAATTTTTTTTAAATAACTAATTATACTACTCTGTTATGTGTCCTGCAAAGAAGTAGAAAATATAACAATGTAACAAAATAAATTTTTAACAAGATAAAAAACACATTCCTACTGCAAAGTTTTAAACCTTTAGAACTGTTAATGTACTGCAGTTAATATATTAGCAAGCCTTTGACCTCTGGCGTACAGGGGGTAGACAATGAAACTGAAACACCTGTCATTTTAGTGTGGGAGGTTTCATGGATAAATTGGACCAGTCTGGTGGCCATTCTTCATTAATTGCACATTGCACCAGTAAGAGCAGAGTGTGAAGGTTCAATTAGGAGGGTAAGAGCACAGTTTTGCTCAAAATATTGCAATGCACAATAGTGGTGGGGCGACGCGTCGACATAATCGACGTAATCGACTTCAAAAATATGTCGATTTGCAAAAATGCGCGTTGACGCGTTTCCAAGATGGCCACACCCACTAAAAACATGGATTTCTCTGGGGAGCAGGCTGTGGCAAAAAACTCGCACACGGGCATCTTAAGTTTGGGAGTACTTTGGACAGAGACCGAACAATGTGGTGCTATGTAAGCTTTGCCAAATGGAGATGGCTTATCACAGCAGCACGACTGCTATGCACGAGCACCTGAAGCGCAAGCATCCCGGAGCGCTTCGTCAAGACGGCGGTGAGACACCACCTTAAGTTCTGTTTATTTGTTCTCTCCCTAGCATTATATATTACAAATATTAGCACGTGTTGCTAATGTGCACGTTAGTAGTAGTCACTATAAAGTAGTCACCTTTACTGCTGTCAGGGCCTGAATTTCAGTGCAGAAATTGCGGACTATTTCTTTGATTTCCGCGATTTTAGCCTTAATAATGCGGGAAACTCCCACAAATAATTACAGCGAAAACGTTCAGCGAAACATTAGCTCGGTTTGGATTGTGAGACGGACTGATGGTCGGGCGGACCTACTTCCGTACTGGACGCTGCACTCTGCGCGCTCACTCTTCCTCTGTCTACAGAGCTACGAGAACCTTCTTCTTTAGAGGCGTTTCTCTTAGTCAACTTTCAGAACCAACACAGTCACTGATAAGAACTTGTGGCACGCAAACATGGAGCGCTGGCTAAAACGCAAATCTCTATCGTCTGAAATTGACCCCGCTCAAAAAATAGCACCGCCAGAATCCGACTGCCCTGTGCACGAGCATCACACAGCAGTGCAGAGCACATCGCACTCGCTGTTTCTGTATTTAAATAACTATTTTTATTATCATTACGTTCACAGAAAACATAACATCTCATAAAGCACTAGTTGTGTTATATTTAACAAATGGACATCCTAATAAATCCATATTATTAGAACATTGTTAAAACAAAATGCACAACAGAGATTCTGCTACAGCTCCTAACATCATCTCATGTTATTGGTCTAAATTCAGTGATTTGCATCTTTTCAGAAGAAATAGTGATATTGTATGCTATTTTAATGTTCTCTGACCCAGAGCTGAGCTATAAACAAATCAAGTGTGCTGACACAGTAAATCTGCCAGTGTTAAATCAACACTATTAGAGTTAAATTAAGACTGAGGGTGTAACACTCCCATAGCTTGTCTAACCTTAAAGCAGTAACACTCCCAGTGTTAATTTGACTCTAATAATGTAACACTGTATTGCCTAAATGTTCTTACAGTCACCCCAACACAGGAGACATGTAGACCCATACACTAGAGGGGAAGAGAGATTGTGTGTAGGTGCTAAGGTGTGTTAGTTACTTCTGTTTGTTGTTCAAGTTGAACATTTTTTGCATTGTTAAAAATCTTGCTTTAATTTCATGAGAGATTTTATGTTTGACTGTACAGAGAAGGTACATTTTAACACAGGAGTTTGTTTTGCAGGTTATGTGAAGATTAAAGAAAATATAGAAATATTAAGAGGATTTCTCTTTTTTCATCATTCTCGGTACATTATTAA
>BRDA01086497.1:2764-15931 GCA_036984385.1 Crenuchus spilurus
CTCGTGTCAAGAAGGGGACATGTATGTCCCCAATCTGTTACTTTCACTTTGTGGACAGTACAATCACACCCTCCAAAGTATTTCATTGTCTAACCCCTGTATGTACAGGGGAAGAACTGTGCTCATTCATGCAATGTAATATAACACAGGCAGCGTTAACCTGTTTCTTTAACTGAGACAGTGTGTGCGTGCAGATTAAGGATATGATATAGAAAAAATCCCACTTAAGGTGATAATGTGCATCCTTCATCATTTTCCCAGCAAGACAAAAAGAGAACAATTACCACCTGACAGTAGCAATACTTCAGCACACCATCAACACAGTCACTATGCAAAAGGCCAGCGTGTTTATTTGGCATTTCTTTTGGCCCATGCTGCTCTTGAGTCACCGCTAAATGGTGCTTGGAAGCAGAAGAGGTCTGTCAGCTCTTCAGCCATGCATATTCAATCTGATTCCGCTCAGTTCCACAGCTTAAGCACGGATTGCACATTTGAAGAGCAGACGTCAAAAACGGCTTCCAAAAGCCACTGCGATATCACTATCACTATCATACACTAATTTCAGTACATCATGTCCAGCTCTCTCAAGCATCAGCTTCTATCTGCTCCTTGCTGACTCTAAATCTTTCATTTTTGGTGGAGAACAAAGTGGAAATGTATCTTCAAATGTTCAGCATGGCCCATACATTCAGTTTTAGATTTAGATACAGAATCTAAACTACAGCAGTGCCCCCTAATTAAAAAACAGAGGTTCAAACTTTTCTCTGATTGTGATTTGATTGGAAGAACTAATTTATAGACAGAATTAACATCACAGTTGATATCTTATGTGATATTGTATAACAATATTGATCAAAAGGAGATGTAACAGATCTTCAACAGGTCGGAATATGAACTAGGACAGCTCCAAGTGCTGAACCTTCACTGTGGAGGAAAGTCCAGAAATTGCCCCCTACAGTTTACATTCATAAACATAAGTTGACACTTTTCCCTAATTTATAGATAGAATTAACATTTCAGATTAGATAGATAGATAGATAGATAGATAGATAGATAGATAGATAGATAGATAGATAGATAGATAGATAATTTTTTTATCTCAGTCCGTCCATCCATTCATTATCTTCTGCTTAAATTTGATCAGGGTTGCGGTTGCATCTTAATCTTAAAATCATAATTGAACTTTTTTATACAGTTAAAAAAAAGTAAAATATTTCTTGTGTGTTGCTGGTTTGCATTGAGACATACTTCAAATGTTTTTAGCCTAACTTGCCTCTACCGATTGGTAGAGATGGCTCAATTGGGTTAAGCTCAAGATATAAACTCAAATGTGCCCTACTATAAAAGTAAGAAACAGGAAAATGTTTAGATAATTTTTTAAGGCAACATGATGTTTTAAAAGTCACTGAACATCCCAACAGCTGCTCTTCATTTGTTTCTGATCTTTTTCCTGATCGTCTCTCTAGTGAAGACAAGTATTTGGATGTATGGATGAGTTCAATTTGTTTAACTTTTTATGCATCTCAATCCATAGATTGATAGATAGATAGATAGAAAGACAGTTCAGTTTTTATTTATCTCAGTCAATCTATTCATTCATGATCGTCCGCTTAATTCTGTTCAGGGTCGCAGTTGCAACTTAACATCATAATTGAACTTGTTTGACACAGTAAAATAAATGTAAAAGTCTGGACTCAACACATTATCAGTTAAATACATTACAACACAATCTGTAGACAACTGAAGCCACTGATGATGGAAAGTCAGTGACAGTGACCTGTTTTTCAGTGAGTATATAATTAAAAAATAAAGGTTCTTTAATGCTTCTCAAACATATGGTCCTAGGAAATGTTTAATTAGTAAAAGACATACATTATGTAGAAATTCTTTAAACTTTAAAAAGGTTCTTCACACTCGCAACCACATTTATAAAGATTTTGCTAAAAAACAAGATTGATTGGAAGAACATTTCCTGTTTTCTCTTGTTTCTTTATGTTTCCTGACATTAGTTACCATTTTCTACCCTTTTTCACATCTCTAAATTGTGATGTTATGATGGACTGGTGCTAGAATAGTTAAACGGCATGCCTGGTGCCTAGTGAAGGGGTATGGGGACCCTGAAATAAGCAGCTTAGACGATGGATGGAAGCATGAATCTGTCTGTGCTTTGTCCTGTATTGATAATTTGTCCTGGATCCTGGATGTGCCCAAATAAATGTATCCCAGTACCTACATCATATTGCTTAATGTTCTACAGCTTTACATTAATCACGAGAAATTGCTAAATGCCAAAAGCTTCCAGAAAAGTAATTGGTTAGTGTTTAAATATTGGCCTGATTTTCTACACAGGAAAAATATTAGCAAAGCTAAGCCCTGGTGGGTGATTAGAAGTAAAGAGAGCTTAGCAAAGCAGGGCTGAGAGCATGCTAAGATCATAAGTGTGGCCTTACTCTTAATGAGGCTGGATGTGAAGTGATGTAGGCAGCTGCAAGGCCATTTCCTTTCAGGCAACACAGAACTTCAGAGTATATTCCAAATGTATTCTGCACACAGCCTTTATACCTGTAGTACAGTGCACACATTTTCCAATTGCACACAATCAACCTTCCATTGTGCTCAACAGCCATAATCCAAATGGGTAATCTCATGCTAGCCTCTCCACTGCAGTTCAGTGCCTCGGCGGATGAAAAGGGCTTTTGTTCGGATGGATGTGCCGTGTGATTTACAGCCCTGCTCAGAATCCATCAGAACACTGTACACAGTCATCAGAGTGAGATTCATCTTCACTGTAAATCAGTCTGCGGGCAAATAAATAGAAAGTGTGGAGCACATTACATCTCCTACTAGCCTTTGGTTTGTGTCCGGCTGATGTTTTCCTCATAAACACTAGGCACAGTAATGATCCATGTGTCTTTATGTTCTGCTTCATCTTCAAGTACAACTACATACTTATGGCTATATAGAACCATCTACAACACATTTCTCATCAACTTGAAGAACCCTTTCAGGATGAAAAGAACACTTTATCCACTAGAAAAGTTCTTAGTGTGTTCATGGTTCTATAAAGAACTATTTTCTTTACTAAAGAACCCTTGAAGAACCATCTCTTTTAAGAGTGTAGAAGCCTTTTGAAAATGGTTCTATACAGCACCAAAAAGGGTTCTTTTATTATGGCAAGTTTGACATCATAACAATAGTAGAACATGTTTGGGGGCTATAGAAGCATCTACAACACATTCCTCATCAACCTGAAGAACCCTTTCATCATGGAAAGAACCCTGTTCTATATAGAAAAATTTTTGTTACTAAAGAACCATCTTTTTTAAGAGTGAACGTAATCTAACACAACCGTCTTTCAGTCTAGCTCCTGAAGTCCTAACCAATGGGAGGGCCTGCTGGGCTACATCTGCCTAGATACTGCAGGAGAGAAGAATTCTGATTGGACAGTTTTCTGTTTGGTGTTTAATCCTGTTTCTAACCACAATCATGAAATAAGAGTAATAAAACAAACCATGTCAATGTATACAAGCCCCAAGTCATGGCCACAACTTAATTATCTTGTCCCCACACCTTATTAAGTCAGATCTCATTTTCATGTGTTAGATGTGGTAATGTATTATTATTATTGTTTTTTTTTATACATCAGCAGGGTTCCATTGAGTATATACATCAGTATACTCAATAAAAAATACAAACTACTGTATTTCTCAGTAATGCCTAGATGGTACTGGAGGTTCCACTCTGGCATGGATCTGTATACATAGAATTGTGGGACATTTCTAAAGAAGAAGAAGAAAAATCATAAACAATACACATATTGAACACACTGCTGTTTTCTAAAAATGAATGGATGGAGCATCTTAATGAAGGAGAAGAAATGAACTGAGTTCTATTCAGCATGCACAGAACTTTGAACATATTTATGTGGTTAATGGCCTAGCTAAGGACAAATGAACCTGTTGCATATTTATTTATAAGGCATTTAATCCAACTGGGCATAAAAAATAAATGAACTAAAGCTTTGTGTGATGCAAAGCCTTTGAGCTTTGTAGAAATATTTCACTTTTATCACCAAAATACGGCAGTCAGCTACAATTGAGTTGAAAAGTGTGATGATGTGATAAACTTGGAGCCTTTGTAGGGATGTGTGATATACATTGTGTATGATTATATACTCTGACACTACAATTTAACCTGGTCATTACCTGCTGAGCTGAGTGTTTGATCAGGAAAATCAACAAACTGTGCATCAATCCGGGCCTGGAGTGGAGTCACTGTATCTTATTTGACTTAACTATATATATATATATATATATATATTTGATATATTTGTGTTGTGATTATGTCATAAATTGCCATTTCAACCCTTTGGTAGAGGTGTATATTTAGGGGGAAAAACTGATTATATATATTATTGTCCCCAAACAGTCAAATCCATTGCCTCTGTCTTGGTGAGACATTAAAGGGTTAAAGTTGGATTAAAACCTCTGAGAGACTTTAAAGTTACTGTATTTTCACTATAAAAGACTGTAAGATATGAACAGGTCAAAAAGGTTGGAGTGAGAAACAGTGAAGCAGTGAATTGGTTGCATCAAATTTAAAGAATAAGCTTGATTTACTGCGAAGATTTGTGAAAGAAATGAAACGTTTCATCTATGTAGCCGACAGGAGTCAAGCTGTGCCTCGTTAGACACACCTGATTCAACTCATCAGCTAATTAGCAAAGTCCTCATAAGTTTGAATTCAGAGTACTAGAAGAGGGAAAATGCTCATCTCTGCACAGGGAAGGAACACAGTTTGGCACATGTGTTGTAAACAAAGGCCCTTGTATATTTCAGAAAATGTGGAAAGGAAGGAAAGAAGCAACGTTCACTAAAGTGCTATGTACATATAACTTTGACTGGCCTTTATCCCAGTAAACAAACACTAGGGGGCAGTGTGCATGGAGTGGTGGGCAGCCACATCATCTGCAGCACCCGGGGAGTAGTTGGGGGTTAGGTGCTTTGATCAAGGGGACTTCAGAGAGGATTGAACCAGCAGTCTTTAGCCCATGGCTGACTCATGCTAATCAGGATTTGATCTCAGAACCTTAGCCTCCCACATACAAAGAAATTGTATTTTTGAACACAAGAAGGTTCTTACAAGGCTCATATCACTTATTTGAACTGTTTCCTTCCTGAAAGCTCTACAGGTCTATCAAAACACACACTTTAAGATTTATGAACAGTTTCTACCGAAAAGCCATTACTATACTGAACTCTGACCTGAAAACACACCACCCACACACACTCAGGTTTAAAAATGAATACACTTCAGGTGCAATAATGACATACTTTTAACTCATGTGCAATATCAATATTTATACTGCAAAGACTTTATTATTGTATAATTTAAATTTCATACTGTAAGCACCTTTTTTAGGCTCATTCGACCTGATTTGGAGTGCACTTGAATTTCCTTGTGTACCTGTACAATGACAATGAACATTATTCTATTCTGTCCTGTTACTTACTAAGAATTCTTGAAATAAGCAATATTTTATTCTCTAAGTCTCACTCGAGCATCTTAACTAATAAAAATATGTAAATACATAATTTTAATAAAAAAATATGCTTCCTCATGCTGTTTGCCATCAACAGCCGAGGCCCAAGAGAGCAAAAATTGGAAGTGCTCTCTCTGTGTGGGTAGATGGCTCTCTCTCTCTCAATATCACTTTCCCATTGCAATGTCCGCTGGCTCAGGCGTCTACTGATTGGTCCAAACGGAGCTGGGGACCCTGTGTGCCGTCCTCCGAGCGAGTTAGGCTCTCCAGTGACGGTGTATCAACGGTGGTTCAAAAATAAAGCGGTGGCTGCATCACACGCAACGTAGGAGGCTTGTGCTTGCTTACACCCTCCTAGAGTCAGGGACATTGCAAAGTGATGGGGACTGCTAGAGTCAGGGACATTGCAAAGTGATGGGGAGAGGCCTAATGGAGGGGATGGGCTAATTGGCTACCACTACATTGGGAAGGGGATAAAAATTGGTAAAAGCCTATAAATTAAAAAAAAATTAAAAATATATATGCTTCCACTAAAATAAGACACATGAATTCAATTTAAGTCTATTTTACTCATTCCAGTCTCTTAGAAAGATGTAAACATGTGATACAGGTGTTTTGACAACAACTGTGTTTTGAAGTAAGACACACATCTTGGAATGAGTGAAAAAATCCCTCATTTTATATCTTAAGTAGTGACTCATATTAACTTGATGGGTGACTTTGCTTGTTTTGTGTATTAAAATACATAAAATAAAATCACCAGGTGAGACTGATAAATGTCTTAAAATAAGCACAAAAAAAACCTTGTTCTCATAGACTACGACTTCAGTGTTTTTTCATGTGTATTCTATTCTTGGAAATGATTTTATTAAGTTTTAAAACTTACCATTATTCCAGTCCAGTCCATGAAATACAAGGCACAATATCAGATATTGCCAACTCAGTGCTAAGAGAGAAAGAGAATTGTAAATGAATAATAATAAATTTTATTTATTTATTCAGAGACCTCAAAGACACTTTATAACATGTAAAAATACAGCATAAAGGTAAAATACAGCATTAATTAAAATCATAGAACATAAAAAACAAACAACAACAATATGCAATTTCTAATGCTACGAAAGAAGAGAATATAAAATGTGGCACTAGGCAATAAAAGTACTAATTACAAGTTAAAAGCTATTTTAAACAGATGAGTTTTGAGGAGTGACTTGGAAGTTGGCAGATCAGGACAGTCATGTGTTTGTTTTGGGAGAGAGTTCCAAAATGATGGATCAGGAACAGAAAAAGCTCTATCACCCCAGGTCCGATGCTTGGTCCTAGTGCTTATGGACAGAAGGTTTGCATCAGAGGAGCAAAGGCTACGGGATGGAGTATAATGATGAAGCAGTATAATGATGAATCTAGCTTGTTTTTGCTTCATAAACCTACAAAACCTCATAATTAGACATAAGGGAGAAATAAAATACTAGAGTAATTCAGAACATGGGCTTTTTGAAGGTATAGATATAAAAACAATGTTCCATCTCAAGAAGCAAGAAGCCTCGAAGTGATTGTAGATGAGCAGTTATTGTGTTCTACGTACATTGCAAACTTGTCTCAGTCGTGCAGGTTCCTTCACCATTTGACAGATCCAACCCTTTTTAACTCAGGATGCTGCCCAGGTGCATGTCCAGTCTCTCATCATCTCAAGACTTGACTACTGAAACTCGCTCCTGGTTGGCCTTCCTCTAAGAGTCATCAGGCCCTTGCAGTTGATCCACAATGCAGCTGCTCGGCTGGTCTTCAATCAGCCCAAGTTCTCTCATGTCACTCCACTGCTGTGTTTACTTCACTGGCTTCCTGTAGCTGCTCACATCAGATTAAAAACACTGATGTTCATCTACAAAGCAAGAAATGGACCAGCCCCTCCCTACCTAATGGCAATGGTCAAGTCTCAGGCCTCACCTCGAACACTTTGAGCTTCTAGTATGACTGAGCTTGACCCGCCCTCCTTCAAGACATGTGTATGACTGGCATCAAGACTCTTCTCTGTCCTGGCACCCAGGTGGTGGAACAAACTTCCACTGGTTGTTCTAACAGCTGAGTAACTCACAGTCTTCACACACAGACTGAAGAGCATCTCTTTGTGGAGCACTTAAGCAGCACTAGTTTAAAACACTTATTGTAATACATTGTAAAGCTCTGATATTGTGTATAATTGTGTATCTTTCCTTCTTTCTAGGAATTAGTGATGGTTTAGTTCTAACAGTGTCTGAACTGAATAGTAGTTTGTAACCTATTTTAGGTTTTGGTCACCAAACAGTAGAAAACATGACTCAGGATCAAGAACAGAGCACGTTAATTCCAACTTTGATGTATGAACATCTTAAATGGATGCTTTTTGTCCAAAGCCATCATAGACCCCATCAAAAACCTCAGTGAAAGTCCACTAGCGAGGACTAAAAAGGAACATGAGAGATTCTGTATGCAACAATGTTCTCAGGTCTCAGAGGAAAGGATGGCAGCCTCCTATCTCATCTGTAATACATCACAGCAAAAAAAAAAATAATCATAATAATTAATTTGAATTAATTATAAATCTGGACTAGGATTCCCAACAGCATCACAGCAGATAAGATTGTTCTTAAATGGTAGAGCGAGCATCACATTGAGCACTCTATCTATCAATTAAGATTATCCTAATTCTACAATCCTTCTGGGAAATTGGGCCCAGATCATTTAATTAATGACTCTAATTAACTCCAATAAATGCCCAGAAGTCTTAAAGCTTCTATATCTTAGAAATAACCCAACCAGGTTCATTGCTTTCCATGCAATTACTGAAAAATAAGCTTTATGATTGAATATCAGAATAGTACAACCACCTATATAACGTAAATAACTACCCATGGCTAAGAGCACTCAATTGTAGCACTTTCCTGTTCATTATTGAGGTTAACTGGCCCTGTGGCTCTTCAATTGCCCTGTACCACTCGCCAGAGTCATTGTTTCCCTCTGGCATCAAGGCACTACTGTTATGGGAGGCAAACAATGTACAAGAAGTCCATTCTTAGTACACCTTCACTAGAATTTTAGAACATCCCAAAAAGTTGGTGGTTTCTGAGATGCTGCCTCCACCATATTTCACCCAGTACCTTATTATCATGGTCACATGTGCTCCCTTATTTATGTAAACCCTGTCACACAGGTGGGCATAATGTTCTGGTATGATATGTCTAGTAAAGCCCTAACTTTTGATTTGAGGTAGAGACTTTGCCTGAGAAGACTTTTTAATTATGTTTCAGAGTGATAAACTCTCTTTGATGCAGTGCTAAGAGCCGTGAATGAAGTCATGTGCGATGACGACATTGAGTACGGAGGTGCCGTTTTCAAAGCAGTGTGATTAAGTGCAGACAGAGCACATCATTACCAACCACTCCACCAGCATGGCTTCATCAGTAGTGCTGAAGAGCGGCAACTCATCAACACACTGAATACTCCTGTTTTATACTGGCAGACTTGCAGCTATAACATTTGGGATTATTCTACAGAAGATTTCATAGCGTACCAAGACCACAAAACACCTAATCCTCACTGTAACCCAAAGACATTGTCTGTTTGAAAAAAAGGAGCTACACTTAAGGCCTATTGGAGTCTCCTCAGTGTTGAACTTTCTATCTCTGGATGCCATTAAAATAACTACAGAGGATGAGGGGAGAAACTCAGACATGTAAGTGAAAATAAAATAAATGAGGAACCCCTGTAAAAGACAAAATTACCACAGGACCCCATGTACATTTAATCCAGTCTGAACAGGGCTTTACACCTCTGCTAGTGGTCAGGAACAGTGAAAAGCAAACTAAGACTAGGACTGCATGGAAATCTCATGAATAAATGAATGAATTAATATGTCTTGGTACAAAAGATTACATGTCTTGTTTAGTTTTTGTTTTGGGTGTTCAAAACCTATGTCTAGAGCAGTGGTTCTTAACCTGGGTTCTATTGAACCCTTGGGGTTCAATGAGTCGGTCTCGGGGGTTCGGAGGAGCCTCTGCCACGGTGGTAGACACACTTGTGTAAAGTTGTGATGACACGCCCCGCTTGGCCAAAAAATTAAGTTATTAAAAAATGTTAAATTCTTTTAAAAAATCCAAATTAATTTTTAATTAGTAAAGTGGTAAAAAAATTCTGAAATTGTTTTATGAGGCTGAAATATTTTTTCAGGGCCAGAATAAAGTAGTGAGTTCATGCACTGTGTTGGTTTTGTTCTTTGAGCAAGGTGATGTTCATGCACGGCTCATTTTGTGCACTAGTAAAAAAAACATATACCTATGTCTTGAATTTTATTTAAATATATTATTATATTAAAAAATATATTATTATTTAAATAAAAAAATATGTTATTTATCACTAAAGAAGGATTCAGTGAATGTGCATATGAAACTGGTGGGTTCGTTGCATCAAAAAAGGTTAAGAACCACTGGTCTAGAGGGAAGGGGGCGATTTTGTAATTAGCAAGTCGGATGGATCGTCTATTATCCTCAGAGCAATACTGACTCTGATACTTTTTTTTTTTTTTTTCTTTTTCCCAATGTAGTAGTAGCCAATTAGCCCATCCCATCCATTAGGACTCACCCCATCACTTTTGCATTGTCTAGGAGGGTGAAGTCAAGCACAAGCCTCCTCCACTGCGTGTGATGCAGCCACCACCTCTTTTCAAACTACCGCTGATACACCGTCACTGGGGAGCCAATGCACTCAGAGGAAAGCGCAAGAATCCCAGCTCTGAATGGACCAATCAGTAGATGCCCAAGCCAGCGGACATTACAATCTGTGAATGATAGGAAGAGTGAGAGTGCCATCTACCCGCCCAGAGAGAGAGAGCACTGCCAATTTTTGCTGTCTTGGGCCCCGGCTGTTGATGGCAAACAGCATGACCGGGATTCAAACTCACGATCCTCTGGTCATAGTGTCAGCGTCTTAGCCTGCTGTGCCACTCAGGGCCCCCTGACTCTGATGCTTTTAATAGTAACTGCAGTCATTTTCTTGCCAAATGTTGTCACCCTATCTAGAATATTCATGGTATGAACAGATAGACTCCGCCCCTGGATGGCAAAGCTCACAACATTCTGTGTAAAGGTAACATAGAATAGCATCAATATTGTGGCATCTACAGTAAAACAACATAATTTCCTTAAAAAGTAAAGTCGTTTAGTGCATCTTCCCCCTGCATTAGTAAGAATCATAAAGTAATACATTCTGCGGAGCAGTACACTCTCCGTTTCCTCAGCAATGTTTCAGGCTTTAAATAGATGCTGCTGCAGAGGCACGTCCCTTTTTTCCAGAGTCTGCACTGGGAGATATTTTGGGACAATGATGAGGTATTGATTGGTAGTGTGGTGGGAGCTGATTGGCTAACAGGCTTGGCATTCATTGATCTATTGGTCTTGTTTGGGTGCTTGAGTTACGGCCTGGGTGGGTCCCAAGGCTTTGTGTTTCTAGAGCATCAGGGTATAACACACGCATGGAAAATAATAGCACAAACACAGGAAATAATCCCCCTATGGCTGGAATGAAGGGCAAGAGACAACTGGGCAAACTGTTTGACAACATTAGCAAGCAACTGGCATACAAACATGATATCAAATGAGACTGTAGTGTAAACTAACCCTGACTACGTCACACAAAATGATTGGATAGCCCAGCTAAAATGATGTTTACAGAGAACTACGGCACATTTAAATGCATGTTTTGTTTAGTTGCTGAATATATCATATGGAGGAAAGTTATGGTAGCTTTTACACCAATCTGGTATCTACATATACATAAAATCAGAATACCAAGCTCAAATCCAGCTCTCTATCAGATTTCTAGACCTCACTCCAGTCTAAAAAATCAGAGTTTACTGTTTAATAATCAGGTAATTGCAGAAGTCTGATTATGACTAGATTATTAGAATCAGTGTCATTGCTAGACTGTGAATTGTCCACCAACCAAAACTATCCAGCCAACAGTGTCACCAATGAAGGACTAGAGGACCAAACGGTGCTGAGCTTTTATCTCTGACTTTCCATCTACAATGTGGACCAACATGGCAGGTGTGTATAACAGAGTAGACCCAGCAGCTCTAACACACCACCACCACATCAGTGTCACGATCCACCAGTTATGTGGTGGCCCTGTGAAGGTCCGAACCATTGAAAAACAGTCAGTAGATCTGATAAAAGGGACAATAAGAGAAACGAAAAGGTGACTTTAATTTTATGGCTGATCTTTGTAGGTAGGCACAAGCCACCTCTAGCTGTCAAAGAGGGTAAACGAGAAACACAAACCAAATGAACAAAGCAATCAGGATGAAAAGGAAAACAGGCTGCACTGCTAAAACAAATGCAGCCCATTTGAATGACAAATGACTCTGGTGACATTTTGAAATGAGTCGCTGGTTCAAGCTCGGACAGCCCGTCTACAGTGGTAGCAGTTCTTAATGTCAAATCGGCAGAACAATTCGCCGGAAATGGCAACAGGCATTAAGTGGCGGTCTATCAGCTCTGGCAGTGGAAGCTCATCAGTATGACTGCAAAGGTCAAGCTCAGCCTCCATGAGCATTCGAGGCCGGCCCTGCGGTCTCCAATCAGAGCCTTGGCCTCCTCTTGACACCAGTGACAATCTGCAGTGTTCACTCCACGACCGAGGGACTTCCCTTTTACCTCTTAATATGATCTGATTCTGAACCTTAAAGGGCTGTGTCTCAGACACTGTTAGTTGTGCTTTTCTGATTAAACAAGTGTTGGGCATTTCTTGGGATGTACTGTACTTTCTCGGCTCTAGCACAGGTCAAAGAGACAGTGGCAATAACCAAGGCTGTCTCTTCTACCGCACCTTTTAGCTCACTGGTGTTTTTTGTTTTGTATGGGCAGACAAACACTGGGCAAAGTGACAAACTAGCACACTGTAGGATTCTGCCTGCAAACCAGATTATATGAGTATAATGAGCAGATGCAAAAGTAATCCTGGGGTATAAATTATATTGAGGACATACTTCTCCTTGTAGCAAAGCAATTATAGTCATACGCTGCTCTGTTTTAAATCTACTTACTAACATATAGTGGTGTTTGTGAATCCTTTACGATTTTCTATATTTCTGCATAAATATGACCTAAAACATCATCAGATGTTCACACAAGTCCTAAAAATAGATAAAGAGAACCCAATTAAACTAATGAGACACAAATATTATACTAATTTATTTATTGAGGAAATTATTCAATATGACATATTTGTGAGAGGCAAAAGTGTGACCCCCCTTTACAGCAATAACTGCAACTAAACGTTTCTGGTTACTGTTCTTTAACCGTTCTTTGGTAGAACAACTTGTGTGCTTAGGGTTGTTGTCTTGCTGTATGACCCACCTTCTCTTGAGATAACCATGATACTACCACCACCATGTTTTGCAGATGTGATAAGGTTCTTATGCTGAATGCAGTGTTTTCTTTTTTCCAAACATAACACTTTTTTTTTTAAACCAGAAGTTCTGTTTTGGTCTCATCCGTTGTTACGTCCTCTAGGGAAAGACGCAACAAAGGTGTTTTAAAGTGAGCACCCACTCACCCTCAGACCAACAACCACACTAGAATCAAGTATGT
>BRDA01086498.1:0-42216 GCA_036984385.1 Crenuchus spilurus
AAGCTGAGGAACCCCAACAGGTGCTTATTTAATAAATTCTCAGAAAAACACCTGCTGTGGGGTTGCTTATTACAAATACTTAAAATACATTTGAAAACATCTTATTAAAAACAATTTCATACTTACTTTCACTTAAACGGTCAGTGGCTGGTGTTTGGCTGGTTTTTGAGGCAAGAGGCTTCATGTTCTCCGTGTCCCTCAGCACACAAGCATAAGCACAGTCTAATTTGTTTTTGGTAGGATAGTGAACTACACTCCTGACATGTCTAAGGATGCAGTGAACAATGTTATGAAGAAAGCATCGCAAGCCTGGGCTGACGTCACTCCACTCAGTTTCACTCACATAACCAGCGGTGAAGCAGACATCATGGTCTCTTTTGCTAGAAACTGTAAGTTCATCATATTTAAGTTCTCTTACATCTACAGCACCACATTAAAAATGAGACAGTCATGAAAAAATTTCATTTTTGTGGCATATTTCAAACCTTTTTTGTTTTGATCAGGATTATAGACCATGAAAATCAGAATCAATACTACTACTACTACTACTACTACTACTACTACTAATAATAATAATAATAATAATAATAATAATAATGATAAATTAAATAAATAAATGCAACTCAAAGTGCTTCACACAAAGCATTAACACAGAATAAAAATCAACATAGACATAAAATAATAAGAATCATCATAATAGAAATGGGTTATCATCTTAATCATCTTCTGCCAAAGAAGAACCTCTTTTAATTTGAGCGGATGGTTCTTTAGAAAACCTGTAAGTAATATAAGAGCATTTTAAGTTATAATCTCCCCTGACAAAAAAATGGTCACCTGGTGTGCTTAAGGTGGTAGTAACTTCAGGCTCCTGCAGGTGGTGCTGTATGAGGATGAAGAGGTGGTACAGTGCAGTGAATGTCTCAGATGTTAATGATAAAGGAGTGACTGTATTTGGGATTAAAGGTCAGAGTGTGAAGGAAGTAGCTGAATGTGCAGGTGTATGAAGTGTACAGTCATACAGGTCTGCCAGCAGTGCTAACAATGCCAGTCTACAGGACACACCCTGCAGGTATTTATAGTCTCAGCATCCTCATACAGTTACCACCCTGTCCCCACAAGGCTTCCATACTTACACTAACTGTCTACCTTCTCTTTAGGATTCAGTCTGTTTTTGGTGGCTGTTCATGAATTGGGTCACTCGCTAGGACTCTTTCATTCCTCTGATCCTAAAGCTGTGATGTATCCCATATACACTTATCGGGATCCTGATTACTTTTCCCTGTCGGACGATGACACTGCAGGAATACAGTATCTCTACGGTAATCAATCATTTCTCCTCTAATCTACTCTCATTGTCCATTTTATTACAAACTCACTTTAGTAACTCTGCCGTTCTGGTGTACAGGTAGACTTGTGTTATCCATCCTCTTATCTAGAGGTCAATTTCTTATGTTTACTCTTATTTTCAGTCCGGAATCTAGAACCAAGCCCTGAAAGGCTCAAGTCAAGGCTCTAGATAATGGTCAGAGCTGTGTGGTGGGACATCAGTGTGGGGAATGGTCCACCAGTGAACCTGTGGTCAGAAACTGTCCAGTGATAACTGGGATTGATGGTTCTCATCAGCTGTATGGATATAATCTATAATTGTACATCCTTATGGTTCGAGTTCAAAGTTTAGATACTCAACTACCTTCAAGCTACTTCATGTAGGCACACGTCCATTAGATAAGATGAAGTTCAAAAGAAAAGTGATATATTTCACAGTAGATGTTTTTAAAAAATGGAATCGTATAGATTGTGATTGCAGTCTTGAACCATTCAAACATGTTTTTCACTCTTTATATAATATAGCGCCTTTTCCCCAACCTAATGCATTTTACAGCACTCAGTACTGTGATAAATCTCCACAGTTCATGGTCTAGAGTCACTTGATTTGAAGAGTCATTATCTGTGGGTGAAGATCCCTCTCAGGAAGTCTAGTAGCTATGATGTAGCATCATGTTTCAGCAAGGCACAGCTCACATGTCTCACATGACTATGCAGATCCAAAATGTCAGATAACATCTACTTGCTATTATTAGAACCTGCAATTAAGACCCAAAGTGCTTAAATTTAGAATTCAGTTTCATGCAAATGATCTATTGCAAGGGAAAAGGCTCGACCATTGGTTCATGGCAAAGTGTTTAGAGTATTAATTTATATTAACAATACTGTAAGATAATAGCCTTATCATGCAATCCAGATGGAGAGGAATGAGTGGTGAGCTCCTCTTGCATAGTTGTCCAATTTTAAGGAAAAACACAGAGCTAAAAGCCACTGGATTGGACTTCAAGTGCAGGTAGAGAAAGTAGGGCCTACATGTAGTGAAATGACTCCATGCCTGACACATAACACAAAAGCCCATTTAAAAGCCATGTCACAGCTGGGAGCAATAACAGCTCATGACTGGCATTAGTGAATCATAGAGAAGGCCCAATGACTCAAACCAACACCAGCTGATGATGAGACAGCTGATGACTGGCATTACCAAAATACCAACCAACCAACCAAATATTATCTGGACAACAGCGGACATGTGGTCAGAAATGATGAATGTGGTAGAGGACGTATTAAGTAGGATCGTCTATAAAGTGGATAAGGCAGAAGTTCACAAAATTGGACATAGAAGGTAGATGTTGATGAAAAATATGGTGAATGAACTGTCTTTAATTGAACTACCTACTAATTTGTAAAATATTCCTTATTTGACAGGCAAAAACACAGAAGACCCTACGCATTTACCTGGCCCACATGAAGAAGACCCTACGCATCTGCCTGGCACAGATGAAGAAGACCCTAAACTTTTGCCTGGCACAGACAATGAGAACCTTGACCCATCCACTCCGAACGTCTGTGACAAGTTGATTCTGGACGCAGTAACCACTCTACAAGGAGAAAAGTTGTTTTTCAAGGACAGGTAATACTCATGGAAAACATTCCCAGAACGTCCATAGTTTCCCAATCTGGAACAAATATGTTTTTCAGTTTCTCACATTATCTAAACCTTCATGTTACTCTTTGCATTGTGTGTAAATTTCATGATGACTTGGACAAAGAAAACATGTAAAAATGACTTAGAGCGACATCTGGTTCCATTAACTTCCATTAAAATCAAAGTGTGTTTTTCCTTCTCCTGTAAAGTTAACATTTGAGGTTTTATGCAAACTCTCAAAGTAAACACAACAACATGCTTGTGGGGCTCCATGAGACAGCATCTTATCTTATGGATCTTTGTGCATACATGCAGTAGCTTGATGATAGTCATCTAGTCTTTACATGTTCTCTGCAGGTTCTTGTGGCGGAGCTACAATGACCACAGAGGAGTCAAACAATATCTCATCAAGAGCTTCTGGCCTGACATCCCAGATGACATAGATGCTGTATATGAGAATCACGAGCAGGATAAGCTGTTCATATTTAAAAGTGAGTCTTACTGTTTAATGCATAACAGACTCGAGTATCTACTGCAAGCTGACGTTTGGATTCTTACGGAATCGTCTTGTTCCTGCAGATAGAAAAGTTTGGGAAATCTCTCACCATAAAATGGACAGAGGCTTCAAAAGCCTCAGCAGCTTCGGTCTGCCCAGCTCAGTGAGAAAGCTGGACGCTGCCGTCTACGATCAGAAGAGTGGCACGGTCTTGTTCTTCGTGGACAAGTTTGTCTACAGGTGAGTTTTCCCCGTTAGATACCAAAAAGGCTCTCGACCTTCTGCAGGAGCTTAGTGATGTGTTTGTGTTTATTCTTCAGCTACAATCAGAAGAGAAAAACGCTGGACAGTGGACTAGTGACAGACGAGTTCCTGGGGATAACTGGGGAAGTTAAAGCAGCGTTCCAGCTTCAAGGTGGGAATAAACGTCATCCAGGGACCTCAAACCCAACTTTTGAAATGTTTATCAGCTGAACATACAGGCACATATTATACAGACTGTAGTCTCTGTTTCTCTGTACAAGACCCCCACAGAGCAGGAGGATCATTCTGAGTGACTCTGACGTGGTGGTGGTGTGTTAGAGCTGCTGGAGATGTTAAACACTGTGTCACTCACTGTCCTCTATTAGACACACCTACTTTTTGGTCTTGTAGATGTAAAGTCAGAGACAACAGCTCAGCACAGTGTGTGTTGGTCCTCTAGTCCTGATGCTGTTGGTTGGTCACTGTTTTCACTCCAGTAGTGACACTAACACACCACCACCACATCAGTGTCACTGAGAATGATCCACTGTTCATCAACAGATGAGCTACTTTCTCTGACTTTACATCTACAAGGTGGACCCACTGTTTAAAATTTCCAGCAGTTCACACAGTAACACACCACCCCCACATCAGTGTCATTGAGAATGAGCCATCTGCTCTGTAAGGGTACAAACGTTTGACCAGCAAGCCACACATGGTTCCTTTAAAATTGTGTAAAACCACCAACAACATGTTCTTCATCAATCTAAAGAACCCTTTCAAACAACTCCAATCATGCAGTGTTCTTTCAGTGTTCATGGCTCTCTATGTAACCATTTTCTTTACTAAAGAACCCTTGAAGAACCAAGAGTGTAGAGCACATAGATGCCCTCTACTGGGATACCAGTATAGAGAATCATAAAAAGTCCAGCACTTGTGCTGCAGTGATTTAATTCTGTATCTAATACACTGCAAACCTCTGAAGGTCCCTGGAGCCCAGTTTGAGAACCACGGCTCTGCTGAACTGACTGGTAGTGCCAATCACAGAGTCTATGGCTACTTATTAGTCATTTTCTAAACTTTCTGTCTTTCTTTCAGGTGTCATCTACCTCTTCAGTGGACCGTACATGTATGAATACTCTGCAGAACGGAAGTTATCTGGCGTGTACAAGAACACTTACTTCCTTAACTGTAAATAAGAAAAGGCTACAGTTTCTTCTGCTGAATTTTCTTAGGATTTTTTTTTTATGTGACTTTTTAAAAAATGTGTTTTTAAATGTGAACGAAGTGTTATGTTCTATATTTGTGTTTATTTTTTAATTTATTTTAGAGTGTTTAATGTGATTTGAGTGATTAATGTGATTTTTTTTTATTTTATTAAATATATAAAAATTTTTTTGATAGGATTTTATTTATATTTTTAGTGCCACATCAAAAAATTTGAATATCGTCAAAAAAAGTTTGTGTTCATAATTTAATTTTAAAAAGTCAAATGGTCATATTTTGTACTCGTTACATGTAAAGTGACATATTTCACACATTCTTCTTTTAATATAATTTAAATATATTCTTAAACATAAGAATCACAAATCCAGAATCTCAAAATTTCTGAATATTTAATTTGGAGTTTGAGTAATTTATTATTCAAAGAGTAGCAAAATAAAACATAAAAATGTCTAAAAATATACTTTACAAATAAACTTATTGTACATAATTATATAATGTGTAACAATTGTAAATACATTTTAAAATATATCTCAAAATAAATAAATAAATGTCACTTCACATGTAGTGAATATAAAATATTTTTTGAATTAAAATATAAATAAAAATTAACTTTTTCAACACATTCTACTTTCTGCATGCACTAAAATGTCTAAAATGTGAATATGTAAACGTGAAAGGCTGTCGAACCATTAACAAATGAATTAATCTAATATGTAGGTTTGGGCCTGATAATAAGCTGGATGCTCCCTCTCGTCTTGAGTGCCCAGGACATGACTTTAAAAAAAAAATTCAGATTTAGATTAATCTGACCACAGAAGAGTTTTCAATGTTGCCTCGGTTCATTTGAGCTTTGGCCCAGAGAAGACATCAGTGTCTCTGCATTGTGTTGACATTTGGCTTTTTTGCATAGAGCTTTAACTTGCATTTGTGGATTGCAGAGCAAACTCACAGACAGTGATTTCTGGATTCCTGAGCACATCCACTGACTAACAGTACAGAATCAAGCCTGTTTTTAATGCCATGCTACCTGAGGGCCTAAAGATCATAAGCATCCAATATTGACCATTGACCTGTCCTTTGCACGCATGGATTTCTCCAGATTCTCCAAATCTTCTGGTGATATCACGTACTGTAAATGGCAGAATATTTAAATTTACGTTGAGGAACATTTTTCTAAAATTTTACGCAAATTGGTGAACTAAGACCCTCTGCGTCTCTAAAATATTATTTTATATGCAGTCATGTGACTCAGTTGCACATTGCTCCTCCAGGTGCTTTTTTATTAGTACTGCTTACTTTTTGTCCCAACTTTTTTGAGATGTGTTGCTAATCAAATTCAAAATGGCTTCAAATTTTTTCATGAAATGGTCAAATGTCTCACTTTCAACAGCTGATTTGTGACTGAGATTTCCAAACCATTGCATTGTTTTTATTTACATTTAACACGGCATCCTAATTTTTTAGGAATTGGTGTTGTATTTGTTTGGGACTTAAAAATGATTGAAAGCAAAATAATCAACAGTTACTGTAATGACTATGGTTTATTTGGAGCTCAAATTAGTCAGAAATGAACAAAAGAAGAGGGTTTCAGTTTACATGACTCCTTGTTGGTGGATTTTATAAAAATAAGTAAGTCATGAAGCTCAGAATGTGAGGACTAGATGCTAGATATGCTGTTCTATCAAAGCTGAATGTTTCATGCCTGATGGGTTCTGTTTGTTCAGTAACACTGAGGATGATTGTATTTGTAGATGAGTGATGAAGAGTCAAAGCAGAAAGCACCCACATACATCACGGTACAGCGACAACATCTAAAAACAACCTTCAGTGCTATCACGGTTCACTAGCAGTAGCTAGGTGGGCTCCTATACTTGGAACTGGTATCAGCATCAGTGCAGTTTTCAAGTGACCATATATAGACACACTTCCAGTGCTCAGTCATGTTGAGGCTCGTCACCTGTAGAAACTGTTCTTGCAACAGCTGCAGTAATTGCAAATTCTACTGGTTTCCAGCTTCTTGGATTAGGTTAAGCTTCAGAGCTTGATGAGGGCATTTCTGAAAATGACATCCTCATTTGATGAGACCTTTTTTCCACTATGTGGATCCAGAGCAGGATTTAAGTTGACAGAGGTCCTGGTTTGGACACTGAAAGCCTTTGTATCTCAGATGATGATAATATGTGATGGTGATGGTGAGTAAATGACTATAAACAGTATAAACACTGTGTATCTCTCAGAGCTACAGCTGCCACATTCCTAATATCAACACTCCTGAACCAGAGACAACATCACAAGTGTCTTATTTGGACTCAGCAGAACCAGAACTGGACTGTTACTCAGTGCTCTAAAGTCCTCAATTGATAGGTATTTGTTTTTTAAATTTGGAATTCATGTTTGGGCTAAATATAGTGTGGGAGCGTCAGGTTTACATGCAATTTAATATCGCTATGTATATATTTTATTACCAACTTGGACCACTAGAAGGCAAGCTACTCAGTGCTCCAAAGTTTAGTTTAGTCCAAAGTCAACACCTACCAGGAGATTTTACAGCACTTCATGCTTCCATCTGCTGACAAGCTTTATGGAGATGCCCAGCAGCTGCCCACAGTGCCAACACTATGACTGCCCATCATATTACTGTGACTGAGCTGTACGTCACACTGATCAACATGTTAACACATGTGTTAAAGGCTGAAATATGTCACTTTACATGTAATAAATATAAAATATGACATTTTAAGCTTTGTGGTCTGTTATGGATGAGATTACTGGAGGGTAAAAAGAAGACTTGAGTGTATCAATCCTCACATTTCTTTTGTACACAAACATGTTTCCCCCTCAAGGTAAATATCCTGTCTCAGGTATGTTCCATTGATGGAGTTAAGTGCATATGTCTCTCTGCGTCACAGTCAAAACAACCCTATACCACAAGGCTTGTTGGGACAGAGCCCAAGACAGGACTTCAGATAAATGATGGTTTGACAACACAGACCCTCAGGGGGAGCTTATGTAAGAAGGGGGCCAGATCCAGGAGATATAAAGACCACTTCTGTTCAGGAGAGCAAAGCCTGGAGATGGAGGACACAGCTCTGCTCGCATTAACACTTACAGTGTGTTTGGTGCTTTGCAACGGAGCCCCAACCAGTGACCAATCTGTCTCTACAGACCAAGAAGCAGCAGAGGTAGATGTTTATCTTCTTTATAATGTGTTGCTTTTTATATGTTTAGTCTGTCTTGGCTGACAGCATCAGACCTGAAGGACATCGGTTGAACATTGGGACATTTATGGATTGTCCCAAAATAGAAGTTTTCTTTATCTTCTGAAATCAAGGCTTTGTCAACGTTTGCTACAGTAGAGGTCTCTATAGCCTTCTGGAAAGCCTGTACAGTAGTCGTTGGAACATTGTTGTGAGGATTTGTACATCCAGCCAATGAGAGCATTGGCGAAGTCAGGTTGGATGCCACTCCAACCCATCTCAAGGGCATTTGAGCTCAATCACTTCACTGAACTCCTTGTAATACTGTTGGGATGAATTGGTGGAGTTGGTGGTGGTGATCCTCCAACATTGTGACCTCACTAACACTCTAATCCTCATAGCAATGCTCCAAAGTCTGGTAGAAAACCTTCTCTGGACAGTTGAGACAGGCACAACAAATGGAAACTCTTAATGCCTTTGATCTTTGGAAGAAACAGTGAATGAGCTGGCATCCCAATACTTTAGTCCAGTGCTGGGGGGCTTGACGTTGGGTATGGTGACTTTAGGCTTCTCCAGATTGGTCAGTTATGATATACAAGCTATATGTTTTCAGATAAATACCTCAACCCAGCTTTTCTGTTATCTTCTCTCTTCAGGCCTATTTGAAGCAGTTCTACTCCAATCCCAGTTCTTCTTCCTCCAACGGGAGACAAGTGGGTGTACAAGACTTTGAGACACTCCTTAAACAAATGCAGACGTTCTTTGGGCTTGAGGTGACTGGCAAGCTAGACACAAACACAATAGAGGTGATTAAGAAGCCTCGATGTGGAGTTTCTGACGTTGCCAAATACGGACATTTCCAAGGCAAGCCCAAGTGGCAGCAGAGAACTGTCACATACAGGTATTTTTATTGCATCAGGACATATAACTAATCCGGTTTATGGTTTTGGTAGTTAACAGTTGACCACTGATGTGATATGACCTGAAACTGAATTTAGCATCACCATCAAAAGAATGTGATTTTTTAAAGATCTCAGTTTAAAATTGCTCCTCAAATTTATCCTGGAATTCCTTTCTTTTTCCCCCGAATCCAGAATAACAGAGTACACACCGGACCTGAGCCAGAAGGAAGTGGACGCCACCATCGCCCAGGCTTTCAAACTCTACAGCGATGTCATTCCTCTGGACTTTAAGCAGATATACAGCGGCACGGCCGACATCATGATTCTCTTCAAAGCCAGATGTGGGTGAACTTTCCAGGACCTCACTGACCAAATATTTGGTCCTGTTCTGTTATGACATGTCCTGTTATGTCATATTATATCATGTTCTGTCCTTTCAAGTCCCCTCATGCCCTTGTCCTGTCATGTCCTGTCTATGATTGGCTGCAATGTCCTGTCATGTCCTCTTATGTCCCATCATGCCATGACATGTTTTGTCCATGCCTGTCCTGTCCTGTTAAGTGATGTAATGTCCTGTCATGTCCTTTCATGGCCCTGTCATATCATAACATGTCCTGTGCTGTCCATAATTGTCATGTCCTGTCCTGCCCTGAGCTGTCCTGTCATGTTCTCTCATATAACATAATTTCATGGCATGCAATGTTGTCTCATGTTGTTTCATGTCCCGTTATGTCATGACATGTTCTGTCATGTCCTGTCCTGTCACATCCTGATATAATTTATACTGTGTGAAGCTTTCATTAAGAACTGACCAACAGAAATGGTCTCCAACTACTTGGAGTTCAGTCTTGTTACATTAACTTACACTAAATTACCATTTTGGAGATTTTTCCGTTTTACTTGATTTTTCATTTTGGACAACAATCATATATTTAAATATTCAAATGTGTCACTTCAAGTGATGTTCAACATCTTCTCTTGTCCAGATCATGGAGATTTTCATCCATTTGATGGGCCCAGTGGGATTCTGGCCCATGCCATGTCTCCAGGTCCAGATGAAGGAGGTGATACTCACTTTGATGAGGATGAGCACTGGACGCTGACTTCAGCAGGTAAAGGTATTCAGTCACATTCAGCAGATGTTAATGGAGAGTTATGATTTATACTGAAAACATTTGAACACGTTTCAGGTGTGAATTTGCTTTTGGTGGCTGCTCATGAGTTTGGTCATGCCCTTGGACTGGATCACTCGCGAGACCCCTCTGCTCTCATGTATCCCACCTACCACTATGCCAATACAAACGGATACAGGCTGCCTTTGGATGACCGGCAAGGAGTCCAGGCTTTGTACGGTACATATCAGTCATACGGGACACAAACGATACAGGTCAGTCTGAGTGAAGAACATCTACAGTCTAACCTGAGGTTGTGTTTGCTTGATCTGGTAGGTGTTCGTGAATCCTCAAATCCCCATCCCAAGCCTGAGCCTAAACCTGAGCCTAAACCTGAGCCTAAACCACCAGAGCCATGCAAACGGGATTTGGTGTTTGATGCCGCCACCAGCATAAGGAGAGAGCTGTATTTCTTCAAAAATGAGTAAGACAACATTTGACGTTCAGTCACCAATTTTTTAATGTTCTGAGTGAAAATAAGTAAAGTTTATCGCTACAGGGAATAAATTACGTTTTGGATGGATCAATTGATCTGGGGAACATCAGTTTTTAAATATTTAAGACATCTCAGTGTTGAAACTCATGTATATGGACGGCTTCAGGATTTTCTGAGGGGATCAGCTAAGCTATATTTTAAGAAGAATGACCTCTTGATAATGTCTTCCTAAGTGGTCAGACACTAGAGGGCACTCCAGAGGAAGACCTGAAATTTATGATTTTCTTAATTAAATCTTCCTAATACACACTAACCAGTTAGCACCGAGTAGAAGCTCGCTAATCAATCAGCACCAAGTAGAAGCTCGCTAACCAATCAGAACCGAGTAGATGGTGACTAACCAATCAACACCAAGTAGACGCTTGCTATCCAGTCAACACAGAGTAATGCTTGTTAACCAATCCACATTGAGTAGGAGCTTGTTAACCAATCAGCACCAGGTAGAAGCTTGCTAATCAAACAGCACCAAATAGAAGCTTGCTTACCAATCAGAACTGAGTAGATGGTGGCTAACCAATTAGTGCAGAGTTGACACTTGCTATCCAGTCAACACAGAGTAAAGCTTGTTAACCAATCCGCACTGAGTAGGAGTTTGTTAACCAATCAGCACTGGGTAGAAGCTCGCTAACCAATCAACACCAAGTAGACGCTTGCTATCCAATCAGCCCTGAGTAACAGCTTGTTAACCAATCCGCACAAAATGGAAGCTCATTAACCAATCAGCACTGAGTAGATGCTTGCTAACCAATCAAGCTTACTCACAGTGCCCTCTACTGTTCCGGTTCACTTTTTGCTGTAATAGGATGACCCGGAAGTGGGCAGTGTCTTGCATTTATTATGAATTTTCAGTTATTTTTCCTCCACATAATGCAAATTTGGAGTGAAACATCCTCCACAACCAGAGCAAATAGATTATTAAACAACTCTTCAAAAGCTTTCATACATTTGCTTAGTTGTTCGGTGTCCTGTTCAAACAACCCTTAAGGCGCACCATTCCTACAGGAACAGGTGTAACTTCCCTGTCTGAATCAGTGCATATAAAATACTTACCGGTTCCTACTGGTACCTAAATGTATAACAGCAGAAGAAATCAACACTGTGACCTGAACCACATCCTCTAGTCTGAGAAACCTTCAAAATCTGAGATCTTTGGTGAAGTGTGTTTTACAGCATTCGCTGGGTTTGTTTAGGTGATTATTGAGTTCTAATATTTGTTAGAGAGACAGTCTCATGGATTCCATTTAAGGAAGCAAGATTTGGAGTCCAAACGTCTTCAACTGGAGCTTTCTAACAAACACTAGAATTCAATAGTCACCTAAAATATCCTAGCTGTTGGTGTAAGAGTACATCACCCAATCCTCATCCAGTATAAAACTGGGTTGTAATATAAAGTGTTACTAATGCATAATAATAATAATAATAATAATAATAATAATAATAATAATAATAATAACTTTGTCTTTTTGTACTGTAAGGTATTACTGGAGGAAAACTGGTAACAGCATCATCCGGCAGATTAAAGTTAAATCCACCTGGCCTGCGCTGAACTCTGTTGATGCAGCTTATGAGCTCAGAGGCAGAGACGTCAACTTCTTATTCAGAGGTGTGTCAGGTTCTAGTCTCTGTTCAGGTCTGTTTATGTCTCTGATCTGCATCTTCTCCTGTGTCCATGTGCTATTTTACATTCTGTCTTTACAGTCTGTGCCATGAGCTGGTGTTTACCTCCTGTCTCTGCCTGTGCCCCGCCCTAGTCACGCCCCTTGTTATGGGTTGCCATGTTCACTCCTGTTTGCACCTGTCCTTGTTCCTTGTCCTGATTACCCTGTGTATGCTTCCTGCCTTTGTGTGTTGTCTGGTCTCGTCCTCCTTCACTGTCTTCACCCTATCATCGTCGATACATGTTCATTAGTTTTGGTTTGTTTGTTAAATAAATAAGTCTGATGCACGTTACATCACACAAGTTACGTTACTTTGGTCATGTGATGAGGCAGCACAGGAGAGCATTGAAGGAAGTGTTATGACTGGACTTGTGGAGGGAGTCTGAAGATATGGAAGACCAAGAATAACCTGGATGGAGAACATCAAAACATGGACTGGATTATCAGGTGCTAGCCTGCTACAAGCAACCAGAGACAGATGGCATTGGAGGGAAGTGACTCCTCTGTGCAGCCTACCATCACCAAGCCATGACCGTGTGTGACATGACTATTTGTTTTATGTATTAAGCAATAATACATGACAGGCAGACAATAAACACAGATACACTGATGTTAAACATATTGTTTGCTGATGTAAACAATCACATCCTTGTTTGTAAGCTGGTGTCGTTGTTTTTGGGGGAGTAATACTTAAAGAGCTTTGGTCAGAGTGACATTATTACCCAGTATTGGCTCCCCTAGAACATCTCTCAGCCAATCAGATTGCGGGGACGGAACTATCTGTGATATAATTAATGATATAATTTATGAACTCTGTGGTGGTGGTGTTTATGGTGCAGGTCAGCAGTATTATGGGATCAGAGGGTCCGTCTCCTTACCTGGATATCCAAAGTCCATCTCACAGTTTGGCTTCCCTCCATCGGTCACTAAGATTGACGCGGCTGTCCATGTGGAATCAACCGGCCGGACTTTGTTCTTTGCTGGCAGTAATTACTGGAGGTAAGCCATAAATCAGCAGCATTAATAATAATAATAATAATAATAATAATAATAATAATAATAATAAAACAAATGATGACATTATTTTTTTATTTTCATTATTTATTTTTATTTTATGATCCTGATTCTAATAATGTCCTGAAAAGAGTGACTCTGACATTAATTGTCTTCTGAAATGAATGACTCTGACTCTAAAAGTCTACTATAATTAGTTATTCTGACTTTCATTCACTTCTGATATTTGTTTAGTTTTGATGAAAGGAAAGAGAAAATGGACCACGGTTATCCTAAATCTATTCAGCGGGATTTTCCTGACATCGGATCCAGAGTGGACGCTGCCTTTGAGAACTACGGTAAACACAAAACAGTCCTGATCACTTCATCACTTCTGCAGCTATTTTAATTGACAGATTAGTGAGTAAAGTCATTTGTGTTGCTCTCCACAGGCTTCCTGTACTTCTCCAACGGTGCCAAACAAATAGAGTACGACTACAAATCCAGACGGACGAATCGTGTTCTTCTGAATTATGGATGGCTGAACTGCTACTGAATCAAATCTCAGAGCTGCACTGAATCAGTCACTTAGTTTATGTCTGAGCACTCATCAGCATGTCTAATATTAGTCTACTAACTGTTGTTACTTCATTATTATTAATGTTTTACTACCTTAAAGCAACTAATGACTATTTTTCTACTGTAAATACAACTTTTTATAAGTGAAAAATAAGAATAAAGTAAAATTAATTTTAACCAGTCAGTTGTAATGTGAATGTGAAATGAAAACACAACACTCATTCAGTGTTACTGCTGACATTTTTTTGTTTAAAGGAGCATGTAAACAGTAATGTGTCATTATTTATACAGACAAAGAGCAAGCGAGAGAGCAAATCCATCATCATGGGTGAAGGACATGGTTTGATAGATGTCCAAAAGGGCATGATAATAGGGTACTGGGTGAAGGGGCAGCTACCACCCTTCACCCAGTACCCTATTATCATGACCTTTTAGCAGGAAAGGCAAAATGGACAATGGTTTTCCAAAATATATATATATATTATCTTACACACACACACACACACACACACACACACACACACACACACACACACACACACACACACACACACACACATATATATATATATATATATATATATATATATATATATATATATATATAGTGTGATTTTGAGTAAAGTGAACTACTGTCAACATTTAAAAATCTATCTAACATGCCCCCATAAAAATCTATCAAGTACTTAAATAAAAGACACTTGATTCATTTTGTATTTGTGTTTATTTGCAATTTCTTTATTTATATATAATGTTTTAGAAGTACATATGGACTTATTTATAATATAAAATTAATAAAATTGATATATAAATCAAATAAATGAAAAAAAATGTAAAAAACAAAAAACAAAAACAAAAACAAAACTACGCTACCCATAATCCGGCTTTGTGTTTGGTGTGACGTAACTGCACACACCTCTCTATTTGATTGGCTGTTCCTTTAAAAGCGTCGGTCGCAGTCGTCCTTGTGCAGTGTGTCAGTATGTCGTCCACTGCTCTTCTCACCTCTCAGCTGGGCAGACAGCTGGTAAGTCAGCCCTTATCCGGAGTCTGTAAGCTGTACACATAAAGTGTTCTTTAGTTCACTTTAATTCAACAAAATCTGTCAGTTTAGTGAGTTAGTGTGCAGTTTCAGTAAACAGGTCGCTAGCTTAGCGGCTAACTTCAGCTGCAGGCCTGTTTTTATCTTCTGACCAGTAGATTAAAGCTGTTTTACTGCCTGTTTTCTTTGTGTGGCTTGTCAACAGGACACGGCTTTATCTGAGGTTACTTACAAGTGCGAGTAAACATGCTTAACACCAGAGTTAGGGCATTCAAATCCAGATAGCCATAAATCCTTTCCAGGATTTGGTTCCAACTGCTTGAACACAAGCCGCTTCGGAGCTTAGATTGCCAGAGAAGTCGTGCAGGTGGAACAAAATCCTGGATTGGATTTTTAACTTTCTGGACTTTAACTTCCCAATCCTGCTTAACGTCTACTAAATGTTTATACTTTGTTATTATTAATATTCTTACTACCTTAAATCAACAAATAATTATTTTCTACTGTGAATACAACTTTTGGTAAGTTAATAATAATAATAATAATAATAATAATAATAATAATAATAATAATAATAACAATAATATAAAACATCAGTTGTGAATGTAAAATGAAAATGCAACATTTATTCAGTGTTCAGGTGAAAAATAAATGTAAAATGTAATGTGATGATGGATAGATAGTGGGAAAAAAAAAGAGAGCAAATCCATCGTCATGGGTAAAGGATGTGATTTGACAGATGTCCAAAAGGATGTAATAATAGGGTACTGGGTGGAAAGTGGTAGCCTGATATTTGCCTAAGGTGTAATTTTATAATCTCTGCTTACAGACCCACAAGTTTCTGTCCAGGTCCTACTCCTCTCGTCCGTCTCTGAATGTGAGTTACACTAACATTGTGCCTAACATTAGGTTTCTTAGATCAACACTGCAGGTCTCTCACATCAGCACCGATCACGTCTTAATGGTGGAGTTCACCTAACTTCACGTTTGAGCACAGTTTACCTGGCTGTAGTCCTGGGATTAGTTTATCAGGGGGTCATCTGTAATGAAACATTTTACACATCTCTTTAAGACTTGTGTGTGTTACGTTATCAGTATTTATTTAACAGTATTTATCAGGTCTTTAAGGAGCTCGCAGTGATGCAGTGACTCTGAGTATAATTGGGCTCACTGTTAGCATCCATTTACGTTTCTTCTTCCTCCACATAAAGCTGTTCCAGGTAAAGAATAGAGACCAAGTAGACCAAGTCCATTCAAACCAAGTAGATTATTGACTCTTGAAAAGCAGGAATGTGTGTTGGTTTGTGATTGGTGAGGGTTTTTGGTGGATTTAGGAGACTAAATACAACCAAAAATATTACATCAGAGTGGACTAGATGATCAGATTAGGGCTTATGCACACTAATTGATTTGTCAACGTAAGTGTCTTGAAAGTAAAGTTTACTCGGACTCGTGATCTCATTATATTGACACCAGAACCCTCAACAAGCAAAATAGAGTTAAGTCTGATTTTCACTGATGTTTTATTAAAAAGACGTTGATGTTGACCTGTCTTGTTCCATCATAAAATTAATATTTATTACTCGTCTGTATCTCACCAGGAAGTCGTCATTGTCAGTGCAGTACGAACCCCTATTGGGTCGTTCAAAGGCTGCCTCTCCACAGTCCCTGCAACCAAACTGGGCTCCATCGCCATCAAAGGAGCAATTGAGCAAGCAGGTACTACTGATACTATTCCTACTAGTACTACAACAACTCTTACTGCTAATGCTACTACTATTGCTAGCATTACTACAACAGTAGTAGTACTAGTACTGTTACTACTTCAATTCCTGTCACTAATACTGCTACTACTACTACTACTAGTATTACTGCTATTACTAGTACCTCTACACTAATTACTGTTAGTGCTACTACTGCTGCTAACACTGAACTACTACTAGTTCTGCTGCTGCTTGTGCTACTACTAGTATTAGTGATGCTATGTCTACTAGTATTGCTACTACAACTACTATTATTAGTACTCCTACTGCTTGTGCTGCTAGTATTAGCATTACCACTACAGAAGTATTTCTAGTACTGTTACTACTTGAATTCCTGCTTCTAGTACTTCTGCTACTACTACTTGTATTGCTATTACTAGTATTTCTACAATAACTACTATTATTGCTACTACTGCTGCTAGCACTTCTATTAGTATTACTGATGCTCTTTCTAATAGTTCTGCTACTAAAACTACTACTAGTACTGTTGCTAATTGAATTACTGCTACTGCTGCTGCTGCTGCTGCTACTAGTATTACTGCTATTACTAGTACTGCTACTACAACCACTATTATTGCTACTGCTGCTACTAAACTAGTACTGATTACTACTACAAGTATAAACTAGGTCACCCTGAAGAACCCCTGGTTCTATGAGGTACTACTAATGTTTACATTCACTGTCGTGATGAGGGTTGTAGAGAATGTTCATCACTGCATTATTTGTTCAGTGTTGACTGTATTTTGTGCTGTTGCAGGAATCCCTCTAGAGGAGGTGAAGGAGGTGTACATGGGCAATGTGCTGCAGGCAGGTGAAGGACAAGCGCCGACCCGACAGGCCCTGCTTGGTGCCGGTATGTTTTTAAGCACAACATGCGATCGCAGAGCGGAAGAGAGCTGTGCACCCCTCCTGTCTGAGACTAGAACTGATCTGGACAGAGTTCACAACTGTACTGCTACACACTGCAGCTGGGAAGTGACTTTGAACCCAAAGAACATCTGCAAAATGTCTGAATTGCCAGCTGTTGATGATGATAAAATGACTGATGATACTTAATATTTCTAAAGTAACAGTGACATCTTGTGGCTGGTAGATAGAGAGGCTGTTATGCTTGAATAACTTGACAGAAGTCCTGTTAGGTTTGGATCACTTTATCTGGCTGACATCTGTAATTAAATTAATAAATTAATTAATTAATTAAATTAATGAAATGTGAGTTTTGAGCTGAGACTGTTTGTCATAGCTGTGATGCCTGAAGGTACGATGGATAAAGACAGAAGATGGGAATGCAGCAGCAAGTCTTAACAGAATAACTGCATGGAATGTCCAGAATAGTGTGAAGTGCTGAAAAATGACGCACTGCTTTGTCTGATGCCATTCATGGTCGTTTTTCAGGCCTGCCTCTCTGCACACCTGCAACAACGATTAACAAAGTATGTGCATCTGGCATGAAGTCCATCATGCTTGCTGCTCAGAGTCTGATGTGTGGACACCAGGTAAGGACCTTTAGCCAGTATGGCTTACTGATCAACCAGTATGGGTTTTTCAATGGCAGATGCCAGATATTCAGTAATATCAGAATATTATAACCACGTGACAGCCTGGGGCATCAGAGGGGCCACATGACAGTGTTTACTGCATGTATAAATAAGTGAGCACACCAGTCAGTTGGAGCAGAGTGTAAAACCATCATCATGAGCAAAGGACGTGATGTCACTGATGTCCAAAAACGGCATGATAATACGGTACCAGGTGAATGGTGGAGGCACCATCTCGGATACCACAAATTTTGTGGGCTGTTCTAGAGACACTGTAGTAAAGGACTGAGAATGGACTTCTTGTACATTGAGCCTCGCAAATGCATACATTGCAAAGATACTGACACTAGGGGGAGCTCTAACATTGTTCTACAGCAGCTACACTGATAAGACTGTCTGTAGAGTGGTGACACTGACACTAGGGGGAGCTCTAACATTGTTCTACAGCAGCTACACTGATAAGACTGTCTGTAGAGTGGTGATACTGACACTAGGGGGAGATCTAACATTGTTTTACAGCAGCTACACTGATAAGGCTGTCTGTAGAGTGGTGACACTGACACTAGGGGGAGCTCTAACATTGTACTACAGCAGATAAACTGATGAGATTTTTTTTTTATATTAAATTTAAAAAAATGATTAAATATTATTTTGATGTTTTATAGGATGTGATGGTTGCTGGTGGAATGGAAAGCATGTCTCAAGTTCCATATGTGATGTCCAGAGAGGCACCCCCGTACGGAGGGGTGAAAATGGAAGATCTCATCGTGAAGGACGGACTGACGGATGTGTACAACAAATTTCACATGGTACTGAAACTTGTCTTTTACAGGAATGCTTCACCCAGAAAGCAGATGTACACAATTTCCACACTTTTATATGTTGTTCATCCACCAGAATGTCTGGAGTCCAAATTAGTTTCTTTGGTGAAGGATTTAAAAGAAATTGTTAATCTCAAAACACAATCAACAGGGATTTATTTTCATACAAAAATAAATATGACTAGTTCACAAAGAGTGAAGTTTTGCCTGTAGGCTTCATCAGGTCATTGACTACACGTTTGAGTCCTCTCTTTATACTTTTGACTCAGTTTGAGGTCCAGTCCATAAGCAACATGTCATTTACAAATTCTTGCCAAAGAATTAAACATAAACACAATCTGCTCATCAATTAAACCAAATATAGAATCAATTAAAAACTTTCCCATCTATCTGGTCTAACTAACCTTTATCATTTACACAAGTGGTACAAATTACACAAATGCCAATATTTCAATGAAAAATGCTGATACATCTGCAGTATTAATAAAATATTTAAATCAAAGATGTATTTCTTTAAAATGTAATATTACATTAACAGACTACTGGAGAAAAGCTGTAGTCCTGAATCAGACCACCTGGGGTCAGTCTTCCCAACTCAAATGTCCAAAACATTTCCCTCCTCAATATATACTTTTTCAGTGTTGCTAACAAACACTAGAACTCAGAATTCTGATTAAATCTGCTCTAAACTTAGACTTAAATCTGTTTTCAGATGAGCTGATATGTTGTGAAAAAACACTAAACATTTCTAGTCAAGACTTTTGAGCTCAGAGCTGAATAAACAGAGGTGTTGGCTACACACTGCTCATTACAGCTTTTAGACATTTTATGTGCTTTTATTTCTAAAGCTTAACTAATGTGAGGCGACACTCCATTTTCACTCACCTCTAACCTCACACGTATCTCATGAATATTCAATGTAGGGTTAGTGGCTAAGCGCTTTTTGTTTATAGAGACAAAATGGGGGGGTTTTCACACATTCAATGGCTACTAATCTTCCAATGTAATGTTATTACCATGTAATTATCATATAAATGACATTGTGTGAGTGGGCGGGGAAAAAAGCGCAGCTGTTTGACTCGCTCTGAGAAGTGTCTCTGCTTATTTAAGCTCCTCTCACAAAAATCTAAAAATACATGTCGATTTAAGCTGTATATATTTGAAAAGTAGACCCCTGAAGGTTTCCGGGGTATGTTTAGTTTTGTTTCTAGTATTTTTGTTTTTGTCCAAAAGTGTTTTTAAGGAGTTTTGTTAATATCCCGCTGGTGGGAGCGCCGACTCCAGAAGGTTAAATAAAGAAGGAAAATTTGAACTCCAAACGCCATCTTTGGTGATAGACCAAGTTGAAAATTGGGTGTAAATATGAATCCTTTAAACAAATTCCACATGGGAGTGACGCTTTTCCCTGAAAACAAATTCTATTATATTGGATCTTTTGTGTTTTAAAACAAATATACAATATTAGACTTTTGTTCTTTTAAGATCTTTTAGAAATTAAAATAATTACATTAATTAAAATGTCGTCACATAATGATTACATCCAAAATTGTGTAAGTGCATTATTTTCAGTTTACATTCTGGACTGTATTAGTGACCTTTGACATTTCAGGTGGTGATGGCAATCAAATCTATGCTCTAATTTTGCTGTGTTGGACCTTTTGTGCTCTAATATTGTGAGATATTTGACTGAGGCCTCTCTTTAATCTCAGACTTGAGAAGTTTGGTTTGGTTCCTCTTGCTTACTTTGCTCTGACTGTTTTAGGGCAACTGTGCAGAAAACACGGCTAAGAACAGCAGCATTTCCAGAGAAGAGCAGGACGCATACGCCATCAACTCATACACACGCAGCAAAGCAGCCTGGGAGTCAGGAATTCTGGCCAAAGAGGTGGTCCCAGTGAGCATCCCTCAGAGAGGTCAGTTCTGCTTTGGCCTGATGTTCACAAAGTGTTCAGAGCATCATCTCTAGACTTAATTCTGAATAAGAGCTGAATATTTCACCTAAAGTTGGCTTGATAATGTAAAATTAACAAAAGACTAGAACTCAATAGTCACCTAAAATATCCCAGTTTTCATCAAAAGACACGAAGGTCTCGCAGACTGGTGGGCTTGGTTTAGAACACAGTATGACTTACTTTTAATTATAAAACTGAATCAAAGCTCACCACTACAGCAGCAACAGGGCTGGTGGACGTTTGCTTTGCTTTAATGAGGATCACCGTCGCCAAGGGTGCTTTCACACCTACATAATTTGGGCCGGACTTTTTGACTTTTCAGTTTGGTCCGGGGCGGCACGGTGGCTTAGTGGTTAGCACGTTCGCCTCTCAGCGCTGAGGTCTTGGGTTCGAGTCCACATCTGAGCGGAGTTTCCATGTTCTCCCCGTGTCTGCGTGGGTTTCCTCCGGGGTCTCTGGTTTCCTCCCACAGTCCAAAAACATGGAGGTCAGGTAAATTGGGTACTCTAAAAATTGTGTGTGTGTGTGTGTCACCCAGCGATGGACTGGCACCCTGTCCTGGGCTTAGTTGACTAATGTGATGCCCTGCCCTGTGCCCGGTGAGGGGGTGGGGGACTAACCACGACCCTGATAAGGATTAAGCGGGTGTGATAATGAATGAATGAATGAGTTTGGTCCGAAATAAAATAGAAGGTGTGAAATGGGCCACAACCCACGGTCTGGACAAAAGGAACAAAATTTGGTCTGACCGAAAGAGGTGGTCTCGGTCCAGATCTACTGAATCATGGTCCGGTTCGTGTGCAGTGTGAAAATACTTTTCTAGAAGGTTTGGACTTTTGGACAAAATACAGGAAGTTGACGCAGGCGTCCAACAACATTCAACAACAATAACAGAAGAAAAATAAGCAGAACAGCATCAAAAACTAACCGTGGTAGCACATAGAGCGAGGACGAGATGACGTGTTTAATATAATTTTGGTCTGATGAACATGTGAAAAGCTTTAAAAACTCTCAAAAATGCTGAAACATGCAGCTTATTTTCTGAAAGGATGAGAGAGAACGGAGATGACTGGATGATGGAGAACCTAAACTAAATTAAAGAAACTGCGGCAGCAGAATATAAATATATATAAATGCGTCAGACGCTCGTCCTACAAACCAATCGGTGTCGAGTGTAGGTTGACGCACCACACGTAAGTGATGATGACAGCACGTGGGCGTGTCATAATAAAAGTCTTTTGGTGCACTCGCAAAAATGCAGTGTGATCAACCTTACCAGACCAAATGTATACAAAGTAACAAACACATGAACCTTGGTTCGGACCATGGTCTGGACTTTCAGGTGTGAAAGCACCCTAAAACTGATTCTAGATCAGCATTCCCCAAACTGTCTTGCAGCACATGGACTGTTGCGAGACCTTAATTAAGTGTGATTGAGTTTACAGATGTTTGTCACAGAGTTGTAGTGTTAGTAACGTTAGCCTCACAGCTTCGGTTCTGATCTGAAGAGACACGATTTGGACTCCTGGGTATTATCCGATTGGGTAAATTTATTTATTCTTTTAAAGCTAGTGTTAAAATGTCTTGAAATTAAAAATTTAAATGTCCTTTATAAGCGTTATTAGTCTGATGTACAGCTGATGAAAATCAGAAATCCAGAATCGGACTATTATAGTGTTTAATTTAGACTTTAAGTAAATTACAGGATCAACGTTAAAACAACAAAATGTTTGAAGTGTCACTTGAATATAAATCGTTACTTTTATCTTTTTGAATGAAATTATAAACACAAATTAATTTTTCACCAAATTCTAATATTTGGAGATGCACGAGTTCATCACCTGCCGTATAGTATCACAATGTTACATCCTAACCTCTGTATCGTGATGCATATCGTATCGTATGGTCAGGTTACTGAGACCTGTTGTACAATAAGAACTGTGCAGTTGTGCTCCTGTGTTCTCTGTAGGTAAGCCAGATGTTGTGGTACAGGAGGATGAAGAATGGAGGAAGGTTGACTTTAGCAAGGTGCCCAAGCTGAAGGCTGTGTTCCAGAAGGAGAACGGTATGAGCTGAAGATTTGTTATCATACACACAATATTTTAGCTTTGTTTTGCTTTCCATTAACTTAAATTAGTCCTCCAGGCACGGTGACGGCGGCTAACGCCAGCACGCTAAACGACGGAGCTGCCGCCATCGTCCTGATGACCGCAGACGCGGCTGAAAGACTCAACGTCACTCCGCTGGCCAGGATTGCAGGTAAGAGAAAATGTCTGACGTGGCTCATTTGTAATGTGACCGTCATTAGCTCAGTAATGGCCACTCTGCTAGCCGGCCTGTGGAGCTAATTGGATTGTTTCCTTCGTCTTAATTTTCAGCTTTTGCTGATGCTGCGGTTGCTCCTATTGATTTCCCCATCGCTCCAGCTTTTGCAGTCCCCAAGGTGAGCTGATGCTTGTCTACAGTTGTAAGAGCTTTGTTCAGGGGTCTCTGTGCTAAGTCTTGCAGTTCTTTTATGTCGTAGGTGCTCAAGGCTGCCGGGGTTAAGAAGGACGATATTGCCATGTGGGAAATCAACGAGGCTTTCAGCGTGGTGGTGCTGGCCAATATTAAGATGCTGGACCTCGACCCCAGCAAAGTCAATGTCAACGGAGGAGCAGTGTCTCTCGGACATCCCATTGGGTAATCATCTGATGTGGTTTAAGTTCCAGCTCAAGTCTCCAGCTCTGTCTTTGTGTTGTTTAGTGAGAAGCTGCTAAGTTCTATACATTTAAAATGTTCATTTGTGTTCATAATTCAGTTTAAAGTGAGTAAGTGCAGAGATAAATCTACACAAAAAAGATCAAATCTGATTAAAACGATAGGTTTAAAATAACGTGTGAAGAGAGAAGTGCTTTAGAGCTGCTCAGATGAGATGAGACGTAACTCCCTGTCCATCTTTTTTGCAGAATGTCTGGGGCGAGGATCGTGGGACATATGGTGCACAACCTGAAATCCGGTCAGTACGGCCTGGCAGGCATCTGCAATGGAGGAGGAGGAGCATCTTCTATTCTCATCCAGAAATATTAGCCTATTCATTCGTTGTCCCTGTAAGGTCAAAGTTCAACAGTTACATTGTACATTCACAGGACATTGTAGTCAGGATGTAGTTAACGGATGTCGGCGGCTTTATTCCTGACGTCTGGTGTTTTGCTGTTACTTTCACTCCAAAGTAGATCACTCCTCCTGCTCCATTAGACAAGAGCTTTATTTAAACGAGAATTATTTAAAGTGCAAGTTGTTTTTCTGAAGTGAAGCGCTTGAATGAAAAAAGATTCTGGAGCAACAATAAAAGTGTAATTGTTTTCAGAAACGTTTCTATGATTTTATTTAACAGTTTTATATATTAAAAAAAACAGCTTTAGAAATTCAACAGTCTACCACAAGAGGGCGCCATGACTTGTTTTTTTAATTTTTCACAGCTCTGACCTGCAGTGCATGTAAAGTCTCAACAGGAAAAGGAAAGGAACGCATTACATTAGCTTTTTACTTTATACATAAACGCATTACATTATACTTTTACATTCCTGTGACCAAAAACTTGAACTAATTTACATCTCCTTCAGTAAATACACACTCACATTTTGTTTTCCATTTGCTTTAGATTTAGTCTCATTTGATTAAAGGACTAGAACTCATCACCTAAATGGCTAAGATGCTTCTGTCAACTTCACCGAAATGTCTCTCAGCCCACCCAAACCTCATCCTGATCTTAATTAAGGAGAGTCTCTCAGTCTCTCCTCCATGAAGATTGTCAAGAGCACCAAATTTACATTTACAGCATTTGGCAAATGCTCTTATCCAGAGAACCACACCTGGTCCCTCAACACCAGCTCAATAAGTAAGAAAGTCTGTACTTTCTGAGAAGACTGAGGAAAGCTCATCTGCCACCTCCCATCCTCACCACCTTCAATAGAGCAGCCATAGAGAGCATCTTGAGTAGCTGCATCACTGTCTGGTTTGGGAATTGCTCTGCATGTTGACCGCAAGCCTCTCCAGTAGGGTGACTCTTTTTTTCCCCAGACATGTCCTACTTTTGAGACCTAAAAAAATGTCTGGGGGGAAATTCAAAATCGTCCGGAATTTTGTTTGACTGCCTCAAACATAATACATGTATAGTGCATTGTGATTAGAATTGCCCCTCCGTTCCATTCCACTCCATTCCAGTTTCTCTGTATCGCAAATTAGTCACGCCCTTCTCCTCAAATCTATCTACTTTGCATTGTGTGTGAAGAAGAAAACGTGGTCTTACCAGTCTACCCCCGAGTGTTTACAAGCGAAAGCACATGTGTGTCCGCCGGTTCTATGGCAATGCCGAAACGAAAGTGTACGTTTACGGAGGAGTTAAAGAAAAACTTCCTGTGCTTTCGCCAGGGTCGTGATCCGTATGAGGCAGAGTGCTTGACGTGTAAGGCAGGCACTTATGTTTCTGGCAAATAAAGGTGCCAACGACCTGCAGGTGCATGTCAATTCAACAAAGCACGCGAAAGCAGCCAGAGCCAGGGACGAGAGCTCTTCGGCTAAAGTCACAGATTTCTTTGTGACAAAGAAATTATTCTTTTTTTTACTTGGTCTATCACTGCTGTTCAATAAATGCAATTTTTACACAGACACCATGTCATTTGTGTCATATCATACACTGATGACCAAAAAAAAAAAAAAAAAAAGGTGTCCTCCTTTTCAGAAACCCAAATCTGGTCACCCTACTAGTTTACAGTGACGACGGCTGAGAAGATCATTGTGGTCTCTCTCTCATCTCTCTGTGGTCTCATCACAGACATTTTCAACAAACACTGCATCTGGAAAGCTCTCAGCATTGTGGAGGATCCATCACATTGTCTCTTCACCTGCTGCCTTCTGGTAGAAGATACCACATCATTCAGACCCTGAATACATATAATGTAGTCTGGAATCTTGCACTATGTACTGTACTGTACTACATGCTGAACATGTTTTACATTTGTCCTGACCCGTAATAGTGTCTCAGGTAAGTCAGTCATGTACCAACATGTCTTGTGTTGCACCTGGTTCTGGAGGAACTTTGTTTCATTTCATTCTGTACTGTACTGTATATAAAGGAATGACAAATCTACTTGAACTAGTATGGTTACTATGAGCTGTAATTAAATAACAACTTGTGTAGCTGAATGCTGCGTTTGCCATCTTGGAGCAGGAAGTGGTGAGGAAACTATTCCGAGTCCAGCCCTGCTGTTGTCTGTAGTGGATCAGTTTACTCTGTTTACTCACCACATCCTGCTCCAAGATGTCCGACGCAGCATTTAGGTACACAAGTTTTATTTTTTTAAAGCTCACAGTACGTCATACTGTGTCCTAAACCACATCCACTAGTCTGAGAGACCTTTGCTAAGATTTGTATGAGCTTTGCATGAATTGGTTGATGTTTTTTGACTTGTTTTTGACTTGAGTTGTTTTTTTTCAATGTTAGTCTCACAGCTCCTGTAAACTAATGAAGCAAATCTGAACAGGTCTTGGCTGATCAACTACATCTGAGGTAATTAGTAACTAGTGTAAATATTATTTTCAGGGGCAGTTGGTCACTGACAGCCTTGTAAAGCACTCGTCTGGCAAAAATTATCCTACAGTTTTCCCAAATCTAATCCCTCAAATGTTTGTTATTCCGGTTTTGACCACTGGATTAGCTAGGCCAGGGGTTCTCAACTGGTCTTAGCCCGGGACCCACATTTTCTCATGGTCATTAAGTTGGGACCCACTTTTATAGAATACAAACCAAACAAATGTATTTTTGAAAAATAGCCTTCAAAAACACATTTAAACATACATATGCATGTAAAGAGATTTCAGGGGGGACACGACTGGCTTGATTTGGGGGGTTTGAGGCGGTGCTGGAGCATATTAATAAATATTAATACATACAAATTATATGATTATAATATACTAATAACTTGAGTGTTATTATTAATAAAATAATAATTATATTATGAATAAAATAATACATTACATATTATTAAATATTTATAAACTGTTAAAAGCACAAGCACAATTATCACCCAATTCTTTGCCTCCGAATGTCATCACAAATTTAAACAGAAGAGTAACCAGCAGTGTTGCCAGATCTCCTGAAAACAAGCCTGCTCTATGAAAACAAGTCCAAAATAAGCCCAACTGGTAACCCACCACATTCAGTAAAACCGAGGCCGCTTTTAAACAGTATAAAGGTAAATATCTATTATGACATCACACATAAACAACACAAAAATTATGCTAAACACTTAATATAAAAATTGGCAGGCTATGTAGTTGGCTATCTTTTAGCTCATTTCTTAGTTTTGTGTCATTGTGTTTTGGGGGACTGAAACCCATGTTTGTTAGCCTCAGTGTATTAGCCTCAGATTTTTTGTGCTTCTCGTGTTTTCCTTTATTATGGGGAGCTGGGAGATCATCAAAGAGTTTCACTCGGAAAGAAAGTCAAGCCCAAATAAGCAACTTCACGTTCAAAAACAAGCTCAAAAAACTCAACCCGCCACTCATGAGATTTGCAAGCGGCTTTAGGAAAAAACAAGCCCAAAGTCACTTATAATAAGCGGACTTGGCAACACTGATAACTGGCAAATGGTGGTTACCATGGCAATGAGAATACTGCACGCAATGGCTGCACGCATCTGACGCCTGCCTCTCTGTGTCTCTGTTTTCAATTTAAAAGATGAGGACAAAATCAGATAAGCTTTAACTATTTTAATGGTTTTAAAATTTAGTTATTTTTTACAATCTGCCCGCGACCCGCCCAGCATGTGTCGACTCACCAGTTGAGAATCGCTGAGCTAGGCTGCTAATTTTCAATTGTTTTCCAATTAACTGTACAGTACACTACATGGCCAAAGTTTGTGGATAATTTTCTAATTGCACTCAGCTGACAAAGATGTACACACAGCCTGTAGAGAAGTACTGTCTATAGAATAGGACTAAACATGAATGTGTTGGCACCATATCTAATGCCAGGTGTGGGCTAGAGAGCACAGCATTGAGCTGTAGAGCAGTGTAACTAAGACTCTGGTCCCTCAAAGCAATCAGATCCTCACATCAGTGCTTCACACTGATTAGCAGAGACTGTTACTGTCATAAAAGCAGGATAAACTCAGCTTAATAATAATAATAAATCATAATAACAGATAAACAGCCTCGATTTGGGAAGAAACAATGACTAAGCATCCCGATACTTTTGTCCATATGGTGTAAGTAGAGGTCATTGTGTAATGATGTAGGCGGTTTGCACAATGCTGATCAATAGCTGTGTGATGTTCAGAGCAACCTGAACTTCTTTGTTTTGGCATGTTTGCCTCTAAATTGTAATTTTCTGTCTGGCTGCTCCTTTACAGGCCGTGTTCTCTACACCTGTTCATTTGTTCTTCTGCACAGGTATGGCAGATTATCATCAGTCTGAAATGCACACATACGTTTGCTTTGTGTCACAGAGAGCCACGTCAAATATTAACAGAATGTGAAAGACCAGAAAGCTTCTAACGTCAGACCTGAGACCATTACAAAGCAGGAAAGCAGTTCCTGGAGCTATAAAACTCTTTTTAAGCTTTAAAGTGGTCTGTTTACTAACCCCAGTCCTGTTTAGCAGAACACAGCCAAAACTGTCCTGAAGAGTCATAAGTGTACTCCATCTTCTGATCTTTGTGCTGTGACGACACTTTCAGGAAAACAAACCCAGGATATTTATTAACTGATATAAAAAGGGCAGAGGACTGGCAGAGAGTGCTGTAGGCAGAGGGTGAGTGGTTACTTTTGTGAAATAATGACTAAAATTAAAAAAAGCTTTATTTCTATAAAGTTTTCACAGCTATACTCCACGTTTTATTGAGTCCTGCTGGTGATGCACTAAAAATATCAAATTATGTTACCATGACTTACTAACGTGTGTGAACTAGATGAAGTTGTGGCCACAATTTACTATCCCATGATAACGAGATCATTACTAAGTTATGGCCATGAATTAAGATTTTGGACCTATGCAGTAAAACCACACAAAAATAAGTTGAGGCCACAAATTGCATGCTTGTCCCCATGCATTAAGCTGTGGCCACAAAATATTGTTTTGTACTGTGTTATGTATTAATAAGTAATTGTCACAAATTACAATCTTGTGCCCGTGCATTAATAAGTTGTGGTTACAAATTTCAATCTTGTGCCCATGCATTAATAAGTTGAGACCACTAATTGCAATCTTGTCCCCATGTATGAAGTTGTGGCCATAAATTACTGTATTGTCCTCATTTATTAAAAAGTCATGGCCACAACTTTTGAGCTTGTTTTCATGTATTAAGTTGTGGCCACAAATTGCAATCTGAATCTTATGCATTAATAAGTTGTGGCCACAAATTACAAAATTGTTTCCATACATTAGTAAGTTGTGGTCACAAATTACAATCTTGTGCCCATGCATTAATAAGTTGTCTTTGTGCATTAAGAAATCATGGTCACAAATTGTGATCTTGTTTCCATGTCTTAAATTGTGGCCACAAATTATGAACTTGTTCCCATGCATTAATAAGGCCTCACAAATTAGTCTTGTTTCCGTGCATTAACAAATTGTAGCCACAACTTATTTATCTTGTTCCCATGCCTTATTTGTTAAAAGTCAAAATAGTCTACTGGTCATTAAACCTGTAGCCCAAAGAAGGACGAGCTATCAGAGTCATATTTAAGTGTCAGATTGTTTGACCTGATTATAAATGCAGCTCAGTCAGGCAGAATACCCAAAAACCAGTGCCCACCATGAGTACACCCTCTGCCCTGCAGACTCTGCTCACTGGTTTGTTGTGTATTCAACTTATTTAGAGTCTTTCATCACACGTCCAGATTACTGCAGCATTAGAGCTACTTCTTTATCACACTCAGCAGTTACTGTAAAGCATCTGTAGAAAGGAGATTTTCCTGGTATCTGGCAACTCATTTCCTTGTTTAACTGCTGAAGGAAGTATGGCGAGAAAAAGATCTAAACTGAGTCTGAGTCACACATCCACACATCAACACTTCAGCTACGTACTGGATAAAGAACTTCAGATTGTTTTCAATTGTTATTTAATGGACTAAGAACACACGTAGAACCATTTCAGCCCTTTATTTTACCCTCTATATTCATTTATCATCTATAACAGGCTGTATACAGTCACTGGTCCTGTAAGACTGGTAAAGGGACTGTTTATACAATAGACTGGTAAAAGTGTTTATGTATCAGTGCCAATACTGTTATGGCACCAACCTCGAGTGTGTTATTGTTTAAGTAGAACATGTGGTTCTGTTAGACAACTGATGGATGCTGAAAAAAAAACAAACTTGTAGACTTGAAACTGGTGCCCAGTGGTTTTGGTAACACGACTGGGTCACTGTGGCAAGACTTGGTTTTGGTCAGCCCCTATAAACAGTCACCTCTACCAGTTAGGGTGAAGCGTTTGGTAATCTGGGCTCAGACCAGCGGGATGTGATGGACCAGCAAATCCAAGCCTCCACCCTTCAACATGCTGACCACCAGAACTTCATATTCCTGTAGAGTCCATGATTTGGTGGGTTTGGGACTGTTTTGGTGACACATGGAGGACCAACAGCATCTCCAAAAATGTTCTATATTTATTTGTGATAGAATTTATCATCATTTAATAAAGTCATCATTTAATTTAATTTAATTTACACAAAAATGATGAAAAAAAAGTTTGAATAGTAATTTACTTTAATTTTAGCATTTCCTCACTACTCATAATTTAATTTTAAAAGGCGAGGACAGATCTCTAAAACTGAGAATATTGTGAAAAACCTATATTGTGTTTATACTTTAATTCTAAAAGGTAAACTCATATTTCAGGCCTTTCAGTTTTTGCTTTGATTCAGTTTGAACAGTAATTTAACTCCAAATGAAATATTCTAATAATCTGAGATTCAGATTTTTATGAGCTGTAAGTCGTACTGATTAAAACATAAAGAGGCTTTGTGTGTAATAAGTCTATAAAATATGAGCCAGTATACTCATATATAACTCATCATGGTTCTATCACTGACCCTGGAGAGGAATCAATGACCTACTTGTTTCAGGTCCACAACATGTCTTTGGGATCAAGGTCAGGACTTTAAAACATTAACTTTACTATTCTTTAATTATTCTTTGGTAGAACAACTTGTGTGTTTAGGGTCGTTGTCTTGCTGCATGACCCATCTTCTCTTGAGATTCAGTTGATGGACAGATGTCCTGACATTTTCTTTAGAATTCTCTGATATAATTGACAATTCATTGTTCCATCAATGATGACAAGCCGTCCTGACCCAGATGCAGCAAAACAGCCCAAACCTGATACCACCACCACCATGTTTCACAGATGGGATTTTTATGCTGCTTCCTTGAACTTACTTTGGCTTCCTTTGTGACCTCGCCGTCTATTACACGCCTTGCTCTCGGAGTAAACAATGGTACTGAATTTCCTCCATTTGTACACAATCTGTCTGACTGTGGACTGGTGGAGTCCAAACTCTTTAGAGATGGTTTAACCTTTACCAGCCTGATGAGCATCAAAAGCTCTTTGATACACGAATGTGTTGTGAAGTGCAGGCTTTGTCAGATTCTTGTTCTTTATATAAAACAAGGCGACACTCACACCTGATTGTCATTTTGACTGATAACACCTGACTCTAATGATCTGTATTGGGACAGTCTGAAAGATTTCTCAAATATATACAGAAATATAGAAACTTCTAACTTCTAGGCACCACTTTACTTGCGGATGTTAAATGATGCTGATTATATGGGTCACTCAGAAGTCCGACCCCCAGGAGCCTGCAGGTAAAGCTGCTGTTTACACCTGATCATATAGACAGAAATGAACTTTTATGAGCTGAAGTGCTTGGCCAACTGACTCACCACCACCGTATAGTAATGACTCAGAAAGCGCTGCTGTTTACTCGCAGCTGATAAGTGAAGTGTGTAGTCTAATATGAAAGCACAAGTAAAGGTGTGGCCATGGCTGTTCATTACCAGGTGTGCAGGAACAGTGACCACAGAGGAGCAGGAAGGACTGAAGCACTGGGTCACATCTGCAGAGTAAAGGACAAAGTGCAGCGGTAAGTGTTCAGTTAAAGTCAGTGTAAACATTTGAGTAGATACATTTCTTCATTTAATATTGTTTAAATCCAGTAAGTTACTGAGTTTCTGACTCTATAAGTGTAGTACAGTGTTACAAAGTAACCGAATGTCTTTGTCAGCTGCTGGTGTCGATGAAGAGTTGTAGTCCTGTAGTCCTGTACTCGGTCATATTTGGAAGTGAATTTCCCATTTTGACAAAAATCCAGTTCAAATGAATATTCATAATCACAACTGTAAGTCTTAATTTGACAAAATTACAAAGTACAAGTTACAAACTCGTCTGAGAGAAGGTTGGGATGCTTTACTAAACAGTAAACAGCTTCAGCACTGCTGGACTATAACTAATGTAACCGAGCAACAAGCCTCATGAAATGGACAACAAACCCATAACGAGCTCTTTCCAATTTAAATATTGCCACCAGGACCTTTCTGTCTGATGTGGTGCTACAGTCGTACATCTGAAAATTAAAATTCAAAAAGGTAAACTCATATTTTATTCTAATTACACTAAAGTGACATTTCAAGCCTTTTTAGTTTTAACAGTATAAACACAGTGTGTCTCTCAGAGCTACAGCTGCCACATTCCTAATATCAACACTGCTGAACCAGAGACAACATCACAAGTGTCTTACCTGGACTAAACAGAACCAGAACTGGACTGTTACTCGGTGCTCTAAAGTCCTCAATGGATAGGTATTTGGTTTTTAAATTTGGAATTCATGTTTGGGCTAAATATAGTGTGGGAGCGTCAGGTTTACATGTACAAAGGTTTACACACAGTCCAAGCTGTCTGAAATCCAGTGTGCAGGTTCTGCAGTCTGTGATGGTTTGAGCTGCTGCTGTTGGTCCGCTGTGTTTAGTCCAAAGTCAACACCTACCAGCAGATTTTACAGCACTTCATGCTTCCATCTGCTCACAAGCTTTATGGAGATGCCCAGCAGCTGGCCACAGTGCCAACACTACTACTGACTATGGCAGCATTTCCTTAGAGCATAGTAGGAACTTTTGAAGTAATTGTGTTGGTAACTTACGTGGTATGATCTATCATTAAGCCACGCCCAGAAGATCAAACTCTGTAAAGTTGTGTAGTTCAGACTGCAAATCTCAGCCTCACATTACTGGGCTTGATTGGCCATCAACATTAAAACTAAACATCTATAAAATATATGACTGTTTTATTATGTTTTGTGACTGTCTAAGGATCGTAAATGATTCATTTTGGAAACTGACTCAGTACTAACTTGGATGTTATCTAGAATCATTTACACATTCAAATCTTGCTCATCTACAGTAGTGTCACCCTGGTTTCCCTCCATCTTCTCTTCAGATGAGTAATAACGCCTCTCGTATCAACTACGGATTTCAACATGAGGACGATCGGCCTCCACCGTACACGCCCAGGTATTCTCAGAGGGCGTATCCCACCGTCCCGCAGTACCCTACCACCCAGCCTGCGCCCATCAACACATACCACACTGTCACACCCGGACATCCCCATCCCACCATATCCCACAAAGGTACCACCTTCAGCGTCACCTCCAAAAGGTCCACATTTGTGACCATTCTCCAAGCACTGATCTCCCACTTGAGCTCTGTGAAGTTTGAAAAGCTGGTTATGGGAATTATTTTGTACCCTAGAATCAAGATGCATCTACAAGAAACTAGTTTAGATGGACTCTAAATGGTCCATAATGTTTTTTTAACCCTACATACAGTAACTCTGCTAAAGGAACCTGACCCCACAAACGACTGCTGTAGTTCATCTCCAGTTCATGAGCCTTAGCTAACTTTGGAACCATGCGGTTCTTATGGCAAACCAGTGGTGTAGAAGCGCGGATCCTGACGAAAATTTTCGTCAGGGGAAAATCCCCCGCTTGGCACGCCACCCTGCTGGAGGACGATTAGCGTCCTATTGATATGCTAATTACATGACAAACACTCTAGGCAAAGTGAGGGAAAGAAAGTCACAGAAAGTAATCTCTGAAACTCAGTCGAGTTTCACAGAAAGACACTCAAAATACTATATTATATTTTAAAATCAAACAAAGAACACAGAGAAAATGTATTTATTTATAACTTTTAAACCATTTTAGATTTATAGATTTATTTGTGCATTGCCGTCTCCAGGGCAAAGTGTGGGAAATATCTCAGAATCTCAGTCCATATTCACAGAAAGACACTGAAAATAATACATTATATTTCAAAATGAAACGAAATTCACAGAGAGAATGTATTTATTTATTTATTTAGACCGTTTTTTATACATTGGAATCTTCAGGGCAAAGTCGCGAAAACACTCGTCACAAAACACAGCGCCAGTTTCCGTCTACAGGGCAAAATAAACGTATAATAAACTATATTTTGTTTCATTTCTCTGTTATCTAACGAAATAAAATACTTTACGTAGATGGAAATGAACTGTAATATATTATAATAATTATTATGGCAGCGTGCACACAAGAGGGAGGGGGACTTTTCAGAAATTCCTCAGAATCTCAAAAAACCTCCGCCTTGCCAGTGTTAATCCAGACTGCGAAGGTTTTAGGCCCCGATCATATCTGTGTGACAAAATCAAGTGTTATGCAGAAATATAGACAGCGTTCACAAACTTTTAAAGCACTGAACACTCTCTCTGCTGACAGGCGCCCTCTTCTGGCACAAACCTGAGTTGCATGATGAGGCTACATAAAGACTCTGTAGTGCTGCGCAGCCTGAAATAAATGATTTCTGGGGCTAAAAATCTAAAAACTCATTGCTCAGCATGACATTGTAAGCAGGTTACAAGTTATAAAACACATTTTCTGATCATTTGAAGGATTGCTAATGCTAAATGCTAAAAATGCTAGCATTTGTTGATGCAGACTCAGATGGAGAATCCTAAAGAGACATTGCAGGGGTTTCTCCAGAACCAGAAGACAACTTGAAGGAGTTCTCTTTTGTATAATTGAAGGTCAGGGCTGGAGGAGATACTGATATGATTGCTTGGATCAGATGTTTTGGGGCTTTGGCAGAACATAGATGTGGACCATTTGGAGATATGAGATTCTGCTCTAGTTTCAGGTTCTGTATAACATGTCATTGTTTTTGTTCCTCTGACAGTGGCCTGGAAAAGTCGATGGCCCTGCATAGCGGCTGCGGTCATCTTCATCTTAGTTATCCTCGGAATAGCAGCCGTGCTGATCTGGTACTTCGGTAAGTATTCTGTCACTTCATAACTTTTAGAGATGATGATTATTATTTATATATTTTCTGGTGCACTGATCACAGTGCCAACCTCAAGTGTATTACTGCTTAAGAGAGCTGAGGTTCTCTCAGTTTGTGTTCACACTGCAGGTAAATCAGATTCTCAGATCAGCTGAGATGACTGTTCACACTGTTATTAGTCAGAGATCAGATCTGATTTATCTGTCCACACATCACACGTCTGTCTGTTTGGGTTTCTGTGGTAACATTACAGACATGTGGTTTCAGGGTTGCCAGGTTGGCAGTTTTCCTGCAAGATGGTGATATTTATTTTAATGCACTTGTGGGTAAAATGTCAGCGGTGGTGGGGTGTTGGACTAATTTAAAAATGTACCAAAAACTCTTATATTCACACAGTAGAACAATAGTAGTGTTGGAGATGTTTTAGATAGCCTTTCTGTTGTTACAAGATCCCAGTGAAGGGATCTGAACATATAGATCACTCTTGTGATGCTCTTCTTGGTTCTGTCACTTCTCTCACTTTGGGTTTGATGTAGTTGTTCTTTATTGCAATGTGAGTCACATGACAGACACTTTGAAATCTGATTTGAGCGTCTCAGAGCGGATCTGAACAAATCTGATTGTAATTACATTTCAAACCACCTCCAAATGGATCAAATGAGCAAAAATCCCATTTTGATTGATTACAAAACATCAATCTGGATAGACTCTAGATCGGATTTTGACAGTCTGAATGATCTGTTGGATGCTGAAGAAAAATATACAAGCTTGTAGACTTGAAACTGGTGCCCAGTGATTTTGGTAAGACAACTGGGTCACCATGGCAAGACTTGCTGGTCCTGGTCAGCACCTATAGACAGTCACCTCTACCAGTTAGGGTGATCTTAATACTACAAAGCTTTTGGTAATCTGAGCTCAGACCAGCAGGATGTGATGGACCAGCAAGTCCAAGCCTCCACGCTTCAGCAGGCTGAACACCAGAACTTCATTTTATTGTAGAGTCCATGACTCAGTGGGTTCAGGGCTGTTGGTGGAACATGGAGGACCAGTGGCATCTCCAAAAATATGATATATTGTAATCTTTGGTGTGTGTTAGCCCCTAAATTAGTAAATTAAAAAAAAGTGAACTTTTTTAAATGTTGAGCTATAAGTCAGTGATCAACATTAAAACATAAAAAAGGCTTATGTCTTTTTACATGTAATGAAAATAAAATATGATATTTTACCTTTTTTAATTAATTTATAGAAATTTTACCATATTTTTGATGTGGCACCATATTAGCTTGTTATGGCTGACTGATGTTTTTAAGTATTTGCAGTATAATTTTACATTATAATCTAATATAAAAATAAAAATGTACGATTTTAAACCATATGAATCCATCTGATTCTCTTTGTATATACAGTGTTCCAGACGTGTGTCCTGGGTCGGAGTTGTGGGGAGTCCGGTCTGTGTATCAGCTCCTCACAGTGGTGCGATGGACGGAGGGACTGTTCAACAGGAGAGGACGAGGCTCAGTGCTGTAATGCTCTTCTTCTTGTACACAGTTTACCCCCCGACAGTCCTACCAGTACCTCACACCTCAAATCTGTAGCTAAGAATGGTCACCCAAATCATATCTGATCTCACTGACCTGTTATTCCTTAGATAGATACGATGGGGGAGGGGGGGGGTGATAACTTAATCAGTTCCCATGTCCAACATTTGTTACATAAAATTACCACCTAAACTAGTCTCTGACTTTCAGTTTTAGCTCATCTTGGTTGCTGAGGTGTACGTAGATGGGTGCTGTTGTCTATGAAGTGGTTGCTGGGGTGTATTTAGGTGGTTGCTGAGGTGTATCTAGGTGGTTGCTGGGGTGTATTTAGGTGGTTGCTGAGGTCTTTCAAATGAAAGAAAACTCATATTATTTGAAATTGCTCTTTATTTGATATTCTGACCAATTCAGAAAAAAATTAATAACACTGTATATGTAAGTTTTGTTCTGTATCATATTTGATACATCAATAATTTGTCACCTAGAACATGTTATTTAAAAAAAACCAAAAATATACAGAGCAAAACACATTTTTTTAACCCCTTATACACTGAGCTTCTTCAAGTCAAGTGCATGCAGTGCATTGATAATCTACCAGGGGGAAAAAGACATGTATCAAATTTTACACATCAAGTTTTTCTTACTTATTTAATTCATTATTTAATTTACATTTTTTTTCTTAAATGTGTAAATAGATCAATCTTATTTATATCATTCATTCATTAACACTGATGATGAAAATATCACAGAAACTTAACTATGTATTAAATATGATACACTTGGCTTTATATGGTTAAACAACATCAGCATTTGTTTTTGTTTTGTAGTTCGTTTGTATGGACCCAACTTCCAACTTCAGAGTTTCTCAAACGAAGACCAAAAATGGAGGCCGGTGTGTTCATCCACATGGGATGACAACATTGGGAGGAAAACGTGTGAGGTGATTGGTTATAGCAGGTGAGACAACTATAGGTTTTCCTATTACCTGAAATGCCAACATGGGTCCAGCACCAGGATTAATAGTGTGGTGAACAGATTACTGACTGGTATATAAACACCTTAGCATGAAGGTCTTTGTTAAATGGTTGACTGAGCACTACACTGACCACCACTAGTTCATCTTAACAATATCACATTTTTGGGAATCTGGGTCCAGGCCAGTGGGGTCAGTATCCAGTGGCCTGTGAGGGGTCCTTGGGGTGCCTGAGGTGGCTCTAAGCCCTTCAGTATGTACACACACAGCTTGTAGAGAAGTACTGCCAATAGAATAGGACTAAACATGAAAGGGGTATAAAGCCCTCCAGCAATGAGCTGTGGAACAGTGGGAGAAATGAATCAGCAGGTGTCCCAATATTTTTGTCTGTGTAAAACAGAATACTGCACATGAATAAGGTTCATTTTGTTCATTTTTAAGACAAATAAGACAAATTAGCACTGACCATCACCCAAATCTGACTGGGTTGTGCATTACATGGTGTGTCTGATCTTTCAGGACTGACTATGTTAGTTCTGGTCAGATGAGTCCAGGCTCTACTGCCTCAGTCGGCTACATGATGCTTAAACCTGACTACAGAAATGGGATCAGTTCTGGAGCATCTGTACACAGTTATTTCACTGAGAGGTATGTGGAAGATTTATTGATAAAGTGAACTATTATTATTTATTTATTTATTATTATTATTACCTTTATTACTTTTATTATTATTATTATTATTATTATTATTAATATTATTATTATTATTACTTTTATTATTATTATTATTATTATTATTATTATTATTATTATTATTATTATTATTATTATTATTATTAGGGATGTACCAAAATTAAACATTTCTTCAGAAACTGAAACCGAGCAAAATTCTCATTTCTATAAATGATTATAAAATTAATAACTAAACTATTTCCGAAAATAAGTCTTGTAGTTAATCAGGAATGAATGTCTGTATGTTAATAAGTTGGTTTGACATCATTAGGTTTAATAACATGAGTTTTATTATGTTATTATTTATGAGTATTATTCTGTTATATTTGTATATAAAACAAAGACAATAATATATGAATATGTATGAAGATGCATGTGTGTTACATTATTACTAATATTTAATAAACTGATGAAAATGTCTAAAATGAATGATGTAAGTCACATGGATGTTTTGTGTGTTTAGTGTGAGTGTCATTGGCTACAGACACTGAAACACTTCACATTTCTTCTGCTAATTGTTGAGCACAAACACAAAGCTAAGCGGATGTATTCTGGCTTCATCATAACAAGTGTAGTTTAGAAAAGGTTGAGCTTGTAGTTTGTTGTCTTCTTGAATTTCAACACCAAACTGTAACTGTGCTGGTGAATCTGTGTTTTCTTAAACCAACATTAAACTAACATCACTGCAATAAACTTACACTCTGGTTCTGTTTACAGCCCAGAACTAGGAACAAGTCACAGTGTCAATAAAAACATTAGTGTTCAGTGTTGATTATTCAGACTTTTCCCTTATTCAGCTGAACACAATTGGCCAAATCATTTTGGTTGCCAAATATTTGGTGCATCCCTCATTATTATTATTATTATTATTATTATTATTATTATTATTTTATTTTATTTTATTTTTTATTTTTTTACATTAAATTATTATTATTATTAAAGTTTACGAGGCTACTTCCTGCTCTATATTGTAATCTGTTGTGAATAAATGTGCATTTTATTTAATTCCTGTATATATTTTTACCTCTCCAGTTCAAACTGCCCCACCAACGCTGCAGTGACCCTGAAGTGCATAGGTAAATCATTATTAAATCTCACATTTCTTTCTTCACCCTGTCCAAGGTGACCTTCAGCCCCGCCGGGCTTTACTGAAGCATGACCGAAAATGCTAACTAGACACCTCTGATTTAAAAAGCTCTGCTGTGTGTGATCACTTCTCCAGGATGCTGCTGCATTCTTTACATTTCCTACTAAATTAGAATAATCTGGATTAAAGAATTCAGACTCATTTCATGTGTTTAGTGTGTCATGTTAACGGTGCATTAGCTGATTAGTTCTTTTTTATTAATTAAACAAAATCCACTGTAAAATGTTCATTAAAAATATATAAATGCACTTTATTGGTGAGAAAACCCATTAGCACTGATCTCCTGTCAGTCATTTCATAAGCTCCTCCCCTGAATTTCCCATCCATCCCCCCATTCACTTGAAGAACGTGGCAGAAGCTGTAGGTTTTTCTACATATTGACAAATGACCTTTAGTTCTTCATAACCCTTACCTGCACACAGGGGTGGATTTAACCAACATGCAAACCACGCAATTGCGTGGGGCCCCGGAGATCATGGGGCCCCCTGCTGGCCAAAAGAGGTTGGCAAAAAAAGGCCCTTTTGGTTCTCTGCTGATTTTTCCATCCAAAAACAGTGTTACGCTATATTAAAAAGAGACGGGTTGAGCACTAGGACCCAGCAAAAAACAGCCACTCAGTCGGAAACCTGTTTCTCCTTAGACCGCTAACTAATGTGTGATTGCCTGTCCCAGTGGTCACTCCGTCAGCGTCTGGACTTTCAAACCATCCGTCCATCCATTATCACACCTGCTTAATCCTTATCAGGGTCGTGGTCTTGATTTGGCCTGTAGGCTGTGTTCATTTCTCTCTCTCTCTCTCTCTCTCTCTCTCTCTCTGTGTGTGTGCGCGCGTTTACCAGTCTGTGATAGTCATCCATTTCCATGCCTCTAAGTTGAACTTTTATCAAAAATAATTCAGAATTTCTGCTTATTTTTACTCAAATATGAGGTATAATTATGTGTAAATGGTCTATTGACCATACAGTCCTAACATAAGTGTAAAATTGGTGTTAATGAATTGGACTGAAGTTGATTATCAAGGTGTAACACAGAATTGGGTGATAATTTTATATTACACGATTTTAACAGTTTATTAATATTTAATAATAAATATTTAATTAATGATAATAATAATAATAATAATAATAATAATAATAATAATATTATAGTTATTATTAGTATATAATTAATATTAACTAGTAATTCCTAATAAAATGTTATGAATAATAATGTTTAAGTAATGTTTAAAATGTATGTATAATAATTCATATTTATTAATAATCAATAATAATAATTTATGTTTAAGCCTGTACCGCACCATAACCATAAAAAGAATCTGTTTGAACAGGGCCCCCAGACATGACATTGCTTGGGGCCCCAGAACTTCTAAATCCACCCCTGCCTGCACAGTGGTCAAGTCAATATTTTGTATTTTCTTGAGTTTAAGGGCACAGTATGTAGTTTCCAGCGACATCTAGTGGTTTAGTGTCCATATTGCAACCAACTGAAAACTTCCACAGCCCCCCCCCCAAACACAAAGTGGCCGTAAGGTGTCATATATCTTTGATACTCCCGAACGCGTTGTCAAATAGCAGCTTTAGAGTTAGTGATATGTCAAGTGGTAAGATTAATTTTAATGATGAATTTAGAAAATGTAATGTGTAAAATTATCAGCTACAATGCAGACGAAACATATTTTCTGCACTTCAAGTAAAGTAAAGTAAACACATCAAACTCCAGCTCGCCGGCCGGCAGCTCTTCCGAGCGGACTGTAACCAGCAGTCCGGGGAAACCAGAGGGGGCGGCTTAATAATCTACGTCAGTGAAGGTTGGTGTACAAACTGTGTGTTGGTAAACAGCCACTGTCTGAGATGAGCATAAGAATGTTCCACCATCTTAACAAATAAACCAAAAAACCTTTATTCTTACTTCTCCTCCGTGTATTTCTTCTTCTTGAGGTTTTATTGAGGTATATGTGTATTTCTTCTTCTTCTTCTCCTGTTTTATGGCAGCCAATGGTAAAACAAAGCTACAGCGCCATCGAATTTGAGCGGCCAATTCGTAATTACAACACAAACGGTTTTTGCCTCGTTTGTCCTTTTCGAACTACTGTAGAAACATGGCGATGCAACATGGCGGCCTCAGTCGGTGTTCGACCCACGAACAATGTATATATAAACAGCTTATTCTAAGGTCAAATAATCAAACGACTTCTCAGTTTATAATGATTAGATGTGTTTTTAATCATTTTTATTAGTGATTATCTTAAATTCTGCTAAAAGATAACCCAAAATATTACATACTGTACCTTTAATGAGAGAATAAAGCTGATAGATGGACAAAGTGTATTGAAAATTATGGGATTATTTAAAAAATAATGTATTTGATTTGTATTAAAATCGATTCTACTACTAGAGTGCCGATCATTTTTACCTCACCTG